>JASAMX010032822.1:0-49938 GCA_030248175.1 Microlaimidae sp. YZB2_3
AATTTTGCAGAAATAAAACAGAATTAGTTGTTAAAACGGCTGGAAAAATAAAGAAATAATGTTTTCGTGAAATGATTAAAAAAGCCAAACTCTAGTGGGAGGTAATAACGCAACCGACCGCAATCCACCGTTTGGGGAATAATTTTGGTTTGGTTTGTTATATTTGCCATGGGCAAAGTTTTTAATGAGTTGGGTATATATAAATTCTATTGCATTGAGTTGGTTGTATTTAGTTGATTTACATGATTTTGCCTGTGGAAAATATACTATGGCCGAAATTAAGGCTGACCGATTTTAAGTCATTTACCCTAAGTAAGAAACTTCTGCTCGAAATAAATAGTGTCTGTTGTAAAATGAATAATATAAAGTTGTAACTAAAACTTAATATCAAGAAAATTTTATTTATAATATACAATTTTTACAACAAAGAAATAATAAGATCATTGCAAGAACCGTTCCAAGCATGTTTAAACAAAGACTCGTGCCTTAAGGCCCAGGAGCTGCGGGCGGTTAGGGGCACAAACCCTCTCACAAAAAAGTAAAGCCGAAATAAATGAACGATATTCATGACTAAGTATGCTGAAGAAGAGAAGGGGTTTGGTAGAAAGGTATTCCCAGGTAGGCAGAAAGGAAGGGGTTTTGTTTTGGAAATTTATCCCAATTAATTTTATTAGATATTCGTTTTAAAATTCATCCTATTGAATCTTGCGTCGACTTAAACAAGTTTTTTCGATAAATCCAAATTTTAGTGAGCATAGCAATTTAACAATGTAATGCTCATAGAATACTTTGAAAATAATCATAAAAATTATTATCTGCTCAAAAAGAATTAAAGGCTGGTTCATACTTATGTAAAAACGTCTTTTGGACAAAGTCCAAAGGACAAACACAGGGTATAAATGTATTGCAAAAACGTCCTTTGGACTTTGTTCAAAGGACGTTTTTACATAAGTATGAACCAGCCTTAAGACTTGAATAAGTTATTTCTGGGGAAGTGAAAATATTGTTAACGGTAGGTTCATTTACATAAAAATTTTATTAATGATAAAAATTTCATGATAATTATATATTGATATAGCTATCGTCTGAATCATATAAAACCGTTAAAAATAAGTATCCACCTTAATCGGTAACCAACACTATTTATTATTTCTGAACAGACTTAAAAAACATTTTTTACCATTAACTTCTAAACATTTGAATTTCTTAAAAAATTTCAAATATTATGTGCAATGTTTCTAAGATAATAGTTGGCAGAAAAATATAAAGTAAATGATACAAAAACACAATATAAATGAAAATAAAAGTAAATGATAACACAATATTTTAAATATCACTAAAAAAGGTAACCACCAAAACTTCTTGGAGGATTAATCCACCATTTCATTCTTCGACGATGAATGGCAACAAGTTGATAATACTATTTTAAAACATCCTTTATCTGTTTATTGTGACTTTGAAACATTGGGTTCTTCTGCCAGAAAACAGCTTCTTTTAGTAGAGCGATATGCTGTTCATAAGAAAATAGTGATTTTAAATGATGCCACTCTAGTATTAGCCAAATTGACTATTAATACAACCAAGTACAAATATTTTGAGATTGACATCATTTGGTTGATACAAAGCTAGGTAAAAATTCAACTGTTTTATCGTCTACTGCAACTAAATAAGCTGACGAGTTGGATTTAACAAATGTGAGTGCTAATAAAAACAATTTTGTTTATATATGACGCTAATTCTACCTAAAATAAACATGCGCATGCCAAGCAAATGCCAAGATCTGGATCATTCCACAATTAGTTTTTAAACAATTATCATTTTGAAAAATTTATTCTAGTTATAGAATTATGCATAGTTAAGAAATATTTAATTTATATAATCCTACTCAATAAATTAAAAGGCACGCAAACCGTTTTTTGTTAACAAGGTTGAAAATCATGTGTTTTTTAGATGCTTGTTTCTAAAAACTTTTTGGAGACAGCTTTACATAAATAACTTAGAAAACTGACGCATTGCTGGTAAAAAACTCCAAAAGCAATATTTTAAACATTTTTGTTGGATATTTGAGGAAACGATACAACTCTACAAAAGTCAAATTGAACCATTTTTAATTATTGGGTAGGGAACACTTGGACGATTTGATATTGTGGCTAAAATCCTTTAAGCATTTAATTGTTCCATTACCTAATTTTTGCCAAGTAATGAAAAATTGATGAAATCAAGGTTCTATATTAATCAGAAACATAAGCGGAATTAATTACAACCAGCGAAGTCAATTTTCTCCACTTTCAAGTTAAATTTATATAAGTTTATCTTGAATGGTCATTGTTATTAAACGATAGGCTTTAATGCTGACTCTCAGATTAGGGCACATAAAGCTAGCAAAAAATTTCACAAACATAATTGCTAAAAATGTTTTAAACGTTTTTAAATGGCTAAAACTTTTCAAAAAATTTACAAAAACGTTTTTAAATCGCTAAAACGTTTCAAAAAATTTATAAATCGTTTTTAAATCGTTAAAACTATTAAAAAATTTAAAAAAATGAAAAGATTCTAAGAAAATAAGGGTGTATCTCATGTTTAACCACCAAATCATTTAAAGTCAGTCAGACTTAACAATTTCCTCTTTAACAATGCCAAAAAGAAATATCTGGAGGTAGGATATGATAAATGTTTTTACACTGATAACAACCAAACATATGATAAAATAAATGTCTATTCAAAATGTGAAATAAAAAATCTAATTAAGTTTGTCGTTAACAATACATATATTAAATTTTCTGGAATTATTTTTAAACAAATCTCTGGTATACCTATGGGAGGGAATGCTTCTCCTCAAATTGCGGATTTATCTCTGTCATTTATGGAATTTATTTATCTCAAAAACAATCCACATTCTAGAATTATTTACATAAAAATACAGTAAGATATATGGATGATGTTGCTTGTTTAACAGTCCAAAATTTCTTGAAATTTGTAAAAATATTACCCAGATTCATTACCTCTTTCACAAACTAATAAATCGGCCAAAACATGTGAGTATTTGGATTTACAAATAAAAACTAACAATGTTTATAGGTCTATAACTGTTTATAACAAAGCTGATGCTTTTCAGTTTAATGTTATTAGGTATGTACACAAATATAGTAATGTCTGTGATAATCTAGGAACTAATGTTTTCTATTCTCAATGAATTCGACTCACGCGAATATGTAATGAAAAAAGAAAAATTCTTAGTAAAAATAAATGAATTGTTCCTTCAATTTTTTAAATCTTAAGTATAAAAATAGTGAGTTATTGGACCAGATAAATAAATTTGACTTGAACTATAAACACTTTTGTCCAAACTTAATATATATAAAAAGTCAGATTTAACTATAAATTATCTTTAATTATTTGCTTCTTTTCTAAATAGATTAAACTCTCTATAACTATTAAAAATTTCAAGGTATGCTTTTGCATACCTTGTTGCACTCTCCTGGTCCGTCTGTGGTTCGCCACAACGCCAGTCGCTTCTCCTGGAGTAGCTTCATGGCTACTGCAGGTTGCTTTACTTCTAATTTTTAGCAGCAAAACCTAAGATTTATTTCTTCTTTAAAATTAATTGCTTATAATTTTGCCTTTTACTGTTTGCTTTTTAAAATCAATAATCACTATATTTCTTATTAAATCAATAATCACTATATTTCTTATTACTATTTTCAATCAACAATCGTTAAAACTAAATTATGCAAATTGACTAATAAATTACTAATAACGGATTAATCCACAGTGTTTAATCCAAACCAGTAACTTGTTCATGCCTGTATGTGTAAAACCAGTAAAACACGGTTCGTAATGCATTACAAGATACTGCTTTTTGTTTTATTTACACGCGTTTTAATTTTTTAAGAATTTTTTTAATAATGTTATTATTTTGGCGTGTTGTTTTTTTATTTTTATTGTTTTTTAATATTTTAATTGTCATTTAATTTCATTTTTTACTTTATTATCTTTATAATAATTTTAAAAATTTTTAATATAAAGTTATATTTTTTTTAAAAAGTTTTAGTTAAGTATTTTTGTATATAAATTCTATTTTTCTCAAACCACTGCTTGTTTTTTCATTGCATCTATTAGAATAAACTTATAAAATAAGCATTTTGTATTTTATGCTAATCTAATAACAGTTTTTATATTTGTTTAATAATGTAAAAATTTATACAAAAAAATTTTAAAATAACTTAGTAGTTTATTCTAATTTGTAACATAAGTATAATAGCCCCCGCTGATGACGTGCAACTATTATGCTTATTTGTACATTACGTGTTGGGGAAGCACCGAAACACGTGATTTCTATGTTTTTTTTTGTTTTTTTGTTTTTTTATTTTGTTTATCTGCAACTTTAGGTATGCTCAGCTAACTAACGTAACATTTTTTGTTTGCTATTAGCTTTTTGCTAACTGTTGCGAAAATGAAAATTAAATGGTAATAATGGCAGAAACAACGTGGTGGAAGATTACTATTTATCCAAAATACCACAAAGTACTACTAAAATACTGTTGGTTATAATATGGCGGAAAATATTTTTATGCCCAACAAACAGTTAAAAATCTAAAAAAACGTATTTTGAAGCGTCTGCCATTCTTTGGCGGAGGGGAATGAGCAATGTAGAGATTTGTGATTTGTATTTTTAGAAACTTGGCACATTTGTGTTGTTTTTTTTGTTTTGAGTGTTTTTGAATGTTTTTCACTAATTTTGTTTTGCATCGCTAGCTTTTAAAAACAATACGTATGTCTATAATTTAGTTTTTTTAAATTTTTAATGTGTAACTATATTTATTTAAATTCATTTATTTTTCTCTATGCATTATTTACATTAGAATTTTATAAACAAAAAAATCATTACATTCGAAGACAAAAAAGTTTAACTCAGTACCACGCTTTTAAAACCAAATCAAATTTAAAATTCATTCAAGAATAACAACTCCGTTTATTTATTTCCAAACATGGTTAAATACCCTAGTTAATTAACACAGGTAACAAACCTCATCATAATTACAATACACAGTATTAGTGTTATAGATTTACTTATTGCAGGAGCATTTTAGCCAGTTATAGGTCATGGGTTAATTTTAAAAAAAGAGTTTTCTGGTGAAAAGGTAAAAAAGAATTACTGGGGACAACTTGTACCTATTTCCCGATTGATACATAGCATGACCGCGGTAAGATTTTCACAAAAAATTATCAAAATCGAAGAAAAAAAGTTTGACTCCGCACCTAATCTTTAAGCCGTAACATTCCAAATAATAAAAACAAAATCTGGACGAAAGAATAAAGAAAAAATAACTGCTTACCGAAAAAGTGTCACCGAACTCGGCAGGGCCAAAATAACGATCCAGTTATTTTTAGCAGAAGTTCCATTACTGACAGACGTCTGACTGGGTCTAGAAGCGACGCTAGGCTTGGAAAACTTTCCGTCTTCATTATCAGTGCAAGAATCCTAAATCAACCGCAAAAAATAAGCGCTTTCGATGTTTTCCAGAACTTAAAAAACTGAAACTTTTCTAAGCTCCTGAGCAACGTCTGGAACTTGTAGTTTTTTTAAATAATATAACGAATTATTAAAGAGTAATGTCATGGGTTCTTTTGTCAAAACTGTTTTTGATAAAAATAGCACTAAAAATGCTGTTCGATAAAGAACATCGCTCATTATTAAGTCCGAGCTCCCTCCGTTTTAATTCACCATTAGCTAGCTTCCAAGCTTGTTGTTAGAAGATAGTAAAATCAGTAAAAAATTAGTAAGCACGCTGTAGTTTCGCGTCCTGATTTTCCATCCAGTATACTGGCTGCTGCTCACTGGGCAAATAGGAGATGGAAGGTATTTCAAACTATCTGAATCCGCCAACCTCACGAATAATTCCAATGGGTATTATTATTGCAAACTGATTTTCACTCAATTGTTATTGTTTATTGAAGAAAGTTAATTTAATTGGTAAAAGACCAAGATATAATTTATTTTCATTCACGTGCTTTTTGATTTTTTGCTTAAAATTATGGACAAAAGTATGAACAAAAAGCCTTTTTAAAGCTATAAATATTGAAAATTTATGATTTTGAAAAGCTTTCAATAAATTTTTTGTCTCAGAAATTTGTTTTTTATACTACTTGAGACTTATTTCCTTTTTTTCTAATTTAATGTTGTTTAGTAAATAATGTATGCTATGTAGTCAAAAGAGTTAGCTTTGCAGATAGTACATTCACGCAAAATAAAATTCCTGCCATGAAAAATAACCACCTGTTTTACTATTTAACATTGAAGCTCCGAGTTTAGGAGAAATCAATTTAAATAAATGTTACATAAGTTCTTGTTAACATTTACCTCCTTTTTAGGATGTTTAAGAGGCAGACTGTACCCCAGTACTGTAAAAACTCCCAGACCAACATTCAAATTTAAAAAAACCTGACCAACTGCCGAAATAAAACAAGGCTAAAATATTCAAAAAATTTAAACAAACAATATGCATGTATAAAGCCGTAAAGTTATATGGCCTATGGTTGGAATTTGTCCGATTCCAGAAACAAGATTTTTTAATTATGTTAACTTTAGGACTTACGGAAAATACAAATTTATAACTGCACTTATTTAATGGGTCGTAAACATAGGAGCTTACGATTTATCCAACTTTTTTTTCATTTGTATAGCAGATAATTAACGTTTTAAAAATCGATGATACATTCCATAAAATTTTCTTTTATGTCAATTAAAATATAACAATTCTTTTTAAATCCGGAATCTCATAAAAGGATAACGATATAAGATATATCGCTAACTATATAAAACAAAAAAGATGAGTAGGTCGTTCCAAAATTTTTTTTCAATATCCTCTCAGACTGTAGTTTAAAGTTAAAAGCTTTCAAAACGTAAGTGATTACGCTAATAAAATCATATGAAGCCAATCGACCAAATTCAAGTAAAGACTAATTTTCACGATGAGGTCTAATTTGCATTGCAATAGTTGGCACCTAGCTGATTGGCCGTTCCGTATGATGTTTGGTTCAGTAAAAGTACGTTTAGCAGTTTTTGCGCTGTTTTCCAACAAAAAATTTTCGATTCGACAGTTACTAACGAACTTTCACCACACCTGAGTATTTCTTATGTGACTTTGGTCGATTAACGCTTAGCAAAAATCAATAACCTTTTTGGTTTATTATGCCGTTTTTGGATCTCTTTGACTAAAACCCACTGTTTTAAAATAAAATCTCTGTTTTTTTACCAAAAATGTAAAAAAACACCTTTTTTGGTGAAATCCGGATACTTCCAACATGAAAACCAAGATTCAAATTTTTTTATTCGATTGTTTTCGATTGGTTTGAATATTTGTTTTGACTCTGATTACTATAAGTTTACTTCACCAAAATCCGAGAAAAAAAACACTAGATTTTTATGATACTTTTCCTTAAATAAAGTGCAAAACGACCAACAAAAAATGCCATTTAATTATAAAATCCTATAATACAGAATCTAAAATTGTTTAAATTTTTTTATTTTTGTACAAATTAAGGGTTAGATTTGTATATAACAATAGTTTGCTGTATTAATTGCACATTACCCTATGTTTTGTAAAAAATTTTTTCTAAAAAAATACTCATATCTTTATAAACATATGATTGATCAATAATTTAAAGATTACAGTAAAACCGGAACAGAATCCCAGAACCGGAAATGACTTGAATCCCACATTATGGTATTTGGGTTATTAATACTAAACATTAAGCGCCTTGCAATCTACAACGTACGATTTTTTTACCATCGATTTTGTTAACTTCCATCATTTTTTTTGTTTCAAGAACCTTCTATACTGTTAATAATACATAGATTACAGGCAACCAAAACGTGGATTGTGCATTTATTTACTAAATAAAACTGAGAATTATGTGATAACCAATCAAAAAAAGCCAATTAATATGATTTATAATTATGAATTTATGATAACTCATGACTTTTAACTGTTTTTATAATAACAGTAAATGTGAACATTTTCTGAACAACTGCACTGAAAAAAACAACTGCATGACTTTCAATTAACTGTTTTTTTTCAAATAACAGTAAATGTGAGCATTTTAATTAGTGATCATATGACCCCTTTTTTTATTCATATAACAACTGCACTTGAATAATTGCATTAAACTGCTCTGAACAAAACAACCACACAAAAAAGGTTGGGCTTGCCTGCATTAGAAAAGTGTTTAATTATTTTATTACCAATAAAGAATGGTTCGATTTCTGGACTTTTAAATATCCAAAAATCATGTCCCTTTGGTAGTTTGGAAAATGTCCAGAGGCAGGCAGACCACCCACCAAAAGTAAAAGCATAACAATGACTGAGAAAACGACGAAAACGCAGGCTTTGGCGGCGCCTCGAGCGCTTCTGCAAATGCAAAGAAATAACAAACACCATAAGCCCAGTTGGCAGAACATTAATTGCCAGGAAAAATCTCCTAAATAAATAGAAAAAAATTGTAAATTAACAAAATACAACACACAAAAGACACTCCAGTAACCCAAAAAACTACCTTCTAATATTTCTATAACTTTAGAGCTATAGCTTATAGTTATAGCTTATTCTATAGGCACCTTGCACTGAAACTGAGTTTATACATGAAGTATGCAATATACATAGTTGTCACCATAATGGATAATTACCGTACTCCTACTTATCTTTTCGTAGTATGCAGATAATACAATCGAAATTTCGCGCGCTTTTGAGGGTTGATCTGCATACTACGAAAAGATAAGTAGGAGATACGGTAATTTCGCGCGCTTTCTATCGGTTGTTTTGCATACTACGAAAAGATAAGTAGGAGTACGGTAATTATCCATTATGGTGACACTTATGTATATTGCATACTTCATGTATAAACTCCGTTTCAGTGCAAGGTGCCTATAACTTGAAAATTTATGGAGTGTGAACTCCAACATGTGTTGAAGTGGATCTACAATACATGGGGGATTTGAAAAAATCAAAAGACAATGATTTTTTCTAATATTATAGACACCTTGCACTGGAACTCGGTTTATACATGAAATATGCAATATACATAAGCGTCACCATAATGAATAATTACCGTATTTCCTACTTATTTTTAGTAGTATGCAGATCAACCGATCAAAATTTCGCTCGCTTTTGATACGTTGATTTGCATACTACGTAAGATAATAGGAGATACGGCAATTATTCATTATAGTGACGCTTATGTATCATCCCATCCTTCATGTATAAACCGAGTTCCAGTGCAAGGTGCCTATAAAAGTCACTTTGTTTTTTTATATAAGGGAATGGGAAACAAGGGTACTGGACACGAGGATTTACAGGACATGGGGAAGTTACTGGGTTTACTGGGGTTACTAAACTCAAAAGCACTGTGGAAGCGACAGAACAGCGGTTTGCCGTCTGACAGAGCGGTCGCGACAGCCCGCCGGGCGGAATAATTTTAAAAAAATTAAAAAAAACAATAACGGAAATGCCCATGGTAGTTTGAATTAATTTTATTACGCGGTCTGAATTTGGTGAAAAATACCGCTAGAGTGACATTGAAAGTTTTGATTTGATTTTAATTTAATTTAAACGTAGCGAACTGAGTCAATTTATTTTATAATTTACATAACATGCCAAATAAAATAAAAACACCATTAAAGATGTGGAAAGCAGGTTAGTAAAACCAGGTAAACTAAACTCGAATTCCACCAGGAAGCGACATTAATTGAACACTGAATGTGCCAGCAGTTCATTTCAAATCCATTTCCAAATACTTGAAATGGTTAAAATAAAAAATAATTTTAAAAAATACCACTTTATATCTAAAAAACGTCATTTATTGTGCAGAAAGATATTTAAAATGCATAAATATTACTTTATGTGATATATATGTTTATGTTATATGTAATATATGTTTTTACCTATGTTTTTTTATTAATATATTAATAATAGAATAAATATTAGAGATTTTTTATCAGAGAAAGATTTTTTATTAGAGATTTTTTATTTTTTATATTTATTTGGCCCATGTTATGTAAATTATAAAATAAATTGACTCAGTTCGCTACGTTTAAATTAAATTAAAATCAAATCAAAACTTTCAATGTCACTCTAGCGGTATTTTTCACCAAATTCAGACCGCGTAATAAAATTAATTCAAACTACCATGGGCATTTCCGTTATTGTTTTTTTTAATTTTTTTAAAATTATTCCGCCCGGCGGCTGTCGCGACCGCTCTGTCAGACGGCAAACCGCTGTTCTGTCGCTTCCACAGTGCTTTTGAGTTTAGTAACCCCAGTAAACCCAGTAACTTCCCCATGTCCTGTACCCTCGTGTCCAGTACCCTTGTTTCCCATTCCCTTATATAAAAAAACAAAGTGACTTTTATAGGCACCTTGCACTGGAACTCGGTTTATACATGAAGTATGCAATATACATAAGCGTCACTATAATGAATAATTGCCGTATCTCCTACTTATCTTACGTAGTATGCAAATCAACTGATCAAAAGCGAGCGAAATTTTGATCGGTTGATCTGCATACTACAAAAGATAAGTAGGAAATACGGTAATTATTCATTATGGTGACGCTTATGTATATTGCATATTTCATGTATAAACCGAGTTCCAGTGCAAGGTGTCTATAATATTAGAAAAAATCATTGTCTTTTGATTTTTTCAAATCCCCCATGTATTGTAGATCCACTTCAACACATGTTGGAGTTCACACTCCATAAATTTTCAAGTTATAGGCACCTTGCACTGAAACGGAGTTTATACATGAAGTATGCAATATACATAAGTGTCACCATAATGGATAATTACCGTACTCCTACTTATCTTTTCGTAGTATGCAAAACAACCGATAGAAAGCGCGCGAAATTACCGTATCTCCTACTTATCTTTTCGTAGTATGCAGATCAACCCTCAAAAGCGCGCAAAATTTCGATTGTATTATCTGCATACTACGAAAAGATAAGTAGGAGTACGGTAATTATCCATTATGGTGACAACTATGTATATTGCATACTTCATGTATAAACTCAGTTTCAGTGCAAGGTGCCTATAGAATAAGCTATAACTATAAGCTATAGCTCTAAAGTTATAGAAATATTAGAAGGTAGTTTTTTGGGTTACTGGAGTGTCTTTTGTGTGTTGTATTTTGTTAATTTACAATTTTTTTCTATTTATTTAGGAGATTTTTCCTGGCAATTAATGTTCTGCCAACTGGGCTTATGGTGTTTGTTATTTCTTTGCATTTGCAGAAGCGCTCGAGGCGCCGCCAAAGCCTGCGTTTTCGTCGTTTTCTCAGTCATTGTTATGCTTTTACTTTTGGTGGGTGGTCTGCCTGCCTCTGGACATTTTCCAAACTACCAAAGGGACGTGAGTGGATATTTAAAAGTCCAGAAATCGAACCATTCTTTATTGGTAATAAAATAATTAAACACTTTTCTACTGCAGGCAAGCCCAACCTTTTTGTGTGGTTGTTTTGTTCAGAGCAGTTTAATGCAATTATTCAAGTGCAGTTGTTATATGAATAAAAAAAGGGGTCATATGATCACTAATTAAAATGCTCACATTTACTGTTATTTATAAAAAAACAGTTAATTGAAAGTCATGCAGTTGTTTTTTTCAGTGCAGTTGTTCAGAAAATGTTCACATTTACTGTTATTATAAAAACAGTTAAAAGTCATGAGTTATCATAAATTCATAATTATAAATCATATTAATTGGCTTTTTTTGATTGGTTATCACATAATTCTCAGTTTTATTTAGTGAATAAATGCACAATCCACGTTTTGGTTGCCTGTAATCTATGTATTATTAACAGTATAGAAGGTTCTTGAAACAAAAAAAATGATGGAAGTTAACAAAATCGATGGTAAAAAAATCGTACGTTGTAGATTGCAAGGCGCTTAATGTTTAGTATTAATAACCCAAATACCATAATGTGGGATTCAAGTCATTTCCGGTTCTGGGATTCTGTTCCGGTTTTACTGTTATCTTTAAATTATTGATCAATCATATGTTTATAAAGATATGAGTATTTTTTTAGAAAAATTTTTTTACAAAACATAGGGTAATGTGCAATTAATACAGCAAACTATTGTTATATACAAATCTAACCCCTTAATTTGTACAAAAATAAAAAAATTTAAACAATTTTAGATTCTGTATTATAGGATTTTATAATTAAATGGCATTTTTTGTTGGTCGTTTTGCACTTTATTTAAGGAAAAGTATACCATAAAAATCTAGTGTTTTTTTTCTCGGATTTTGGCGAAGTAAACTTATAGTAATCAGAGTCAAAACAAATATTCAAACCAATCGAAAACAATCAAATAAAAAAATTTGAATCTTGGTTTTCATGTTGGAAGTATCCGGATTTCACCAAAAAAGGTGTTTTTTTACATCTTTGGTAAAAAAACGAAGATTTTATTTTAAAACAGTGGGTTTTAGTCAAAGAGATCCAAAAACGGCATAATAAACCAAAAAGGTTATTGATTTTTGCTAAGCGTTAATCGACCAAAGTCACATAAGAAATACTCAGGTGTGGTGAAAGTACGTTCATAACTGTCGAATCGAAATTTTTTGTTGGAAAACAGCGCAAAAACTGCTAAACGTACTTTTACTGAACCAAACATCATACGGAACGGCCAATCAGCTGCGTGCCAACTATTGCAATGCAAATTAGACCTCATCGTGAAAATTAGTCTTTACTTGAATTTGGTCGATTGGCTTCATATGATTTTATTAGCGTAATCACTTACGTTTTGAAGCTTTTAACTTTAAACTACAGTCTGAGAGGATATTGAAAAAAAATTTTGGCACGACCTACTCATCTTTTTTGTTTTATATAGTTAGCGATATATCTTATATCGTTATCCTTTTATGAGATTCCGGATTTAAAAAAAAATTGTTATATTTTAATTGACATAAAAGAAAATTTTATGGAATGTATCATTGATTTTTAAAACGTTAATTATCTGCTATACAAATGAAAAAAAAGTTGGATAAATCGTAAGCTCCTATGTTTACGACCCATTAAATAAGTGCAGTTATAAATTTGTATTTTCCGTAAGTCCTAAAGTTAACATAAGTAAAAAATCTTGTTTCTGGAATCGGACAAATTCCAACCATAGGCCATATAACTTTACGGCTTTATACATGCATATTGTTTGTTTAAATTTTTTAAATATTTTAGCCTTGTTTTATTTCGGCAGTTGGTCAGGTTTTTTTAAATTTGAATGTTGGTCTGGGAGTTTTTACAGTACTGGGGTACAGTCTGCCTCTTAAACATCCTAAAAAGGAGGTAAATGTTAACAAGAACTTATGTAACATTTATTTAAATTGATTTCTCCTAAGCTCGGAGCTTCAATATTAAATAGTAAAACAGGTGGTTATTTTTCACGGAGGAATTCATTTTGTGTGTATGTATGATCTGCAAAGCTAACTCTTTGGACTACATAGCATACATTATTTACTAAACAACATTAAATTAGAAAAAAAAAGAAATAAGTCTCAAGTAGTATAAAAAACAAATTTCTGAGACAAAAAATTTATTGACAGCTTTTCAAAATCATAAATTTTCAATATTTATAGCTTTAAAAAGGCTTTTTGTTCATACTTTTGTCCATAATTTTAAGCAAAAAATCAAAAAGCACGTGAATGAAAATAAATTATATCTTGGTCTTTTACCAATTAAATTAACTTTCTTCAATAAACAATACAATTGAGTAAAAATTAGTTTGCACTACCGGTACTGATTGAAATTATTCGTGAGGTTGACGGATTCAGATAGTTTGAAATACCTTCCATCTCCTATTTGCCCAGTGAGCAGCAGCCAGTATACTGGATGGAAAATCAGGGACGCGAAACTACAGCGTGCTTACTAATTTTTTACTGATTTTACTATCTTCTAACAACAAGCTTGGAAGCTAGCTACGGCTAATTAAAACGGAGGGAGCTCGGACTTAGAAATGAGCGATGTTTATTTGAACAGCATTTTTAGTGCTATTTTTATCAAAAACAGTTTTGACAAAAGAATCCATGACATTACTCTTTAATAATTCGTTATATTATTTAAAAAAACTACAAGTTCCAGACGTTGCTCAGGAGCTTAGAAAAGTTTCAGAGCTCGGAGCTCCGGAAAACATCGAAAGCGCTTATTTTTTGCGGTTGATTTAGGATTCTTGCACTGATAATGAAGACGGAAAGTTTTCCAAGCCTAGCGTCGCTTCTCGACCCAGTCAGACGTCTGTCAGTAATGGAACTTCTGCTAAATATAACTGGATCGTTATTTTGGCCCTGCCGATTTCGGTGACACTTTTTCGGTAAGCAAAGAGTTGTTTTATTCTTTTGTCCAATATTTGTTTTTATTATTTGGAATGTTACGGCTTAAAGATTAGGTGCGGAGTCAAACTTTTTTTCTTCGATTTTGATAATTTTTTGTGAAAATCTTACCGCGGTCATGCTATGTATCAATCGGGAAATAGGTACAAGTTGTCCCCAGTAATTCTTTTTTACCTTTTCACCAGAAAACTCTTTTTTTAAAATTAACCCATGACCTATAACTGGCTAAAATGCTCCTGCAATAAGTAAATCTATAACACTAATACTGTGTATTGTAATTATGATGGGGCCTGTGTTAATTAACTAGGGTATTTAACCATGTTTGGAAATAAATAAACGGAGTTGTTATTCTTGAATGAATTTTAAATTTGATTTGGTTTTAAAAGCGTGGTACTGAGTTAAACTTTTTTGTCTTCGAATGTAATGATTTTTTTGTTTATAAAATTCTAATGTAAATAATGCTTAGAGAAAAATAAATGAATTTAAATAAATATAGTTACACATTAAAAATTTAAAAAAACTAAATTATAGACATACGTATTGTTTTTAAAAGCTAGCGATGCAAAACAAAATTAGTGAAAAACATTCAAAAACACTCAAAACAAAAAAAACAACACAAATGTGCCAAGTTTCTAAAAATACAAATCACAAATCTCTACATTGCTCATTCCCCTCCGCCAAAGAATGGCAGACGCTTCAAAATACGTTTTTTTAGATTTTTAACTGTTTGTTGGGCATAAAAATATTTTCCGCCATATTATAACCAACAGTATTTTAGTAGTACTTTGTGGTATTTGGGATAAATAGTAATCTTCCACCACGTTGTTTCTGCCATTATTACCATTTAATTTTCATTTTCGCAACAGTTAGCAAAAAGCTAATAGCAAACAAAAAATGTTACGTTAGCTAGCTGAGCATACCTAAAGTTGCAGATAAACAAAATAATAAAACAAAAAAAACAAAAAAAAACATAAAAATCACGTGTTTCGGTGCTTCCCCGAACACGTAATGTACAAATAAGCATAATAATTGCACGTCATCAGCGGGGGTTATTATACTTATGTTACAAATTAGAATAAACTACTAAGTTATTTTAAAATTTTTTGTATAAATTTTTACATTATTAAACAAATATAAAAACAGTTATTAGATTAGCATAAAATACAAAATGCTTATTTTATAAGTTTATTCTAATACATGCAATGAAAAAACAAGCAGTGGTTTGAGAAAAATAGAATTTATATACAAAAATACTTAACTAAAACTTTTTAAAAAAAATATAACTTTATATTAAAAATTTTTAAAATTATTAGAAAGATAATAAAATAAAAAGATGGAATTAAATGACAATTAAAATATTAAAAAACATTAAAAAACAACACGCCAAAATAATAACATTGTTAAAAAAATCCCTAAAAAACTAAAACGCGTGTAAATAAAACAAACAGTAGTAACTTGTAATGCATTACGAACCGTGTTTTACTGGTTTTACACATACAGGCATGAACAAGTTACTGGTTTGGATTAAACACTGTGGATTAATCCGTTATTAGTAATTTATTAGTCAATTTGCATAATTTAGTTTTAACGATTGTTGATTGAAAATAGTAATAAGAAATATAGTGATTATTGATTTAATAAGAAATATAGTGATTATTGATTTTAAAAAGCAAACAGTAAAAGGCAAAATTATAAGCAATTAATTTTAAAGAAGAAATAAATCTTAGGTTTTGCTGCTAAAAATTAGAAGTAAAGCAACCTGCAGTAGCCATGAAGCTACTCCAGGAGAAGCGACTGGCGTTGTGGCGAACCACAGACCAGGAGAGTGCAACAAGGTATGCAAAAGCATACCTTGAAATTTTTTAATAGTTATAGAATAGTTTAATCTATTTAGAAAAGAAGCAAATAATTAAAGATAATTTATAGTTAAATCTGACTTTTTATATATATTAAGTTTGGACAAAAGTGTTTATAGTTCAAGTCAAATTTATTTATCTGGTCCAATAACTCACTATTTTTATACTTAAGATTTAAAAATTGAAGGAACAATTCATTTATTTTTACTAAGAATTTTTCTTTTTCATTACATATTCGCGCGATTCGAATTCATTGAGAATAGAAAACATTAGTTCCTAGATTATCACAGACATTACTATATTTGTGTACATACCTGATAACATTAAACTGAAAAGCATCAGCTTTGTTATAAACAGTTATAGACCTATAAACATTGTTAGTTTTTATTTGTAAATCTAAATACTCACATGTTTTGGCCGATTTATTAGTTTGTGAAAGAGGTAATGAATCTGGGTAAATATTTTTACAAATTTCAAGAAATTTTGGACAGTTAAAACAAGCAACATCATCCATATATCTTACTGTATTTTTTGTAATAATTCTAGAATGTGGATTGTTTTTGAGATAAATAAATTCCATAAATGACAGAGATAAATCCGCAATTTGAGGAGAAGCATTACGTCCCATAGGTATACCAGAGATTTGTTTAAAAATAATTCCAGAAAATTTAATATATGTAATGTTAACGACAAACTTAATTAGATTTTTTATTTCACATTTTGAATAGACATTTATTTTATCATATGTTAGGTTGTTATCAGTGTAAAAACATTTATCATATCCTACCGCCAGATATTTCTTTTTGGCATTGTTAAAGAGGAAATTGTTAAGTCTTACTGACTTTAAATGATTTGGTGGTTAAACATGAGATACACCCTTATTTTTCTTAGAATCTTTTCATTTTTTTAAATTTTTTAATAGTTTTAACGATTTAAAAACGATTTATAAATTTTTTGAAACGTTTTAGCGATTTAAAAACGTTTTTGTAAATTTTTTGAAAAGTTTTAGCCATTTAAAAACGTTTAAAACATTTTTAGCAATTATGTTTGTGAAATTTTTTGCTAGCTTTATGTGCCCTAATCTGAGAGTCAGCATTAAAGCCTATCGTTTAATAACAATGACCATTTCAAGATAAACTTATATAAATTTAACTTGAAAGTGGAGAAAATTGACTTCGCTGGTTGTAATTAATTCCGCTTATGTTTATTTGATTAATATAGAACCTTGATTTCATAATGTTTCATTACTGGCAAAAATTAGGTAATGGAACAATTAAATGCTTAAAGGATTTTAGCCACAATATCAAATCGTCCAAGTGTTCCCCACCCAATAATTGAAAATGATAAATTTGACTTTTGTAGAGTTGTATCGTTTCCTCAAATATCCAACAAAAATGTTTAAAATATTGCTTTTGGAGTTTTTTACCCGCAATGCGTCAGTTTTCTAAGTTATTTATGTAAAGCTGTCTCAGAAACTAAACAAGCATCTTAAAAAAACACATGATTTTCAACCTTGTTAACAAAAAACGGTTTGCGTGCTTTTTAATTTATCAATAGGATTATATAAATTAAATATTTATTCTAACTATGCATAATTCTATAACTAAAAATAAATTTTTCAAAATGATAATTGTTTAAAAACTAATTGTGGAATGATCCAGATCTTGGCATTTGCTTGGAATGCGCATGTTTATTTTAGGTAGAATTAGCGTCATATATAAACAAAATTGTTTTTATTAGCACTCACATTTGTTAAATCCAACTCGTCAGCTTATTTAGTTGCAGTAGACGATAAAACAGTTGAATTTTTCCTAGCTTTGTATCAACCAAATGATGTCAATCTCAAAATATTTGTACTTGGTTGTATTAATAGTCAATTTGGCTAATACTAGAGTGGCATCATTTAAAATCACTATTTCTTATGAACAGCGTTTAGCGCTACTAAAAAAAGCTATTCTCTGGGCGAAGAACCGAATGTTCCAAAGTCACAATAAACGGATAAAAGAAGTTTTAAAAAAGTATTATCAACTTGTTGCCATTCATCGGCGAAAAATGAAATGGTGGATTGATCCTCCAAGAAGTTTTGGTGGTTACCTTTTTAGTGATATTTAAAATATTGTGTTATCATTTACTTATTTTCATTTATATTGTGTTTTTGTATCATTTACTTTATATTTTTCTGCCAACTATCTCTTAGAAACATTGCACATAATATTTGAAATTTTTTAGAAATTCAAATGTTTAGAAGTTAATGGTAAAAAATGTTTTTTAAGTCTGTTCAAAAATAATAAATAGTGTTGGTTACCAATTTTAGGTAAATATATCTCTTTAACGGTTTGATTGATTCAGACGATAGCTATATCAATATATAATTATCATGAAATTCTTATCATTAATAAAATTTTTATGTAAATCAACCTACCGTTAACGAGATATCTTCCCGTTTTCCAGAAATAACTTATTCAAGTCTTAAGGCTGGTTCATACTTATGTAAAAACGTCCTTTGAACAAAGTCCAAAGGACGTTTTTACATACGTTTATACCCTGTGTTTGTCCTTTGGACTTTGTCCAAAAGACGTTTTTACATAAGTATGAACCAGCCTTTAATTCTTTTTGAGCAGATAATAATTTTTATGATTATTTTCAAAGTATTCTATGAGCATTACATTGTTAAATTGCTATGCTCACTAAAATTTGGATTTATCAAAAAACTTGTTTAGTCCACGCGAGATTCAATAAATAAATTTTAAAACGAATATCTAATAAAATTAATTGGGATAAAATTCCCCAAAACAAAACCCCTTCCCTTTCTGCCTACCTGGGAATACCTTTCTACCAAACCCCTTCTCTTCTTCAGCATATTTAGTCATGAATATCGTTCATTTAACTCGGCTTTACTTTTTTGTGAGAGGGTTTGTGCCCCTAACCGCCCGCAGCTCCTGGGCCTTCAGACACGAGTCTTTGTTTAAACATGCTTGGAACGATTTTGCAATGATCTTATTATTTCTTTGTTGTAAAAATTGTATATTATAAATAAAATTTTCTTGATATTAAGTTTTAGTTACAACTTTATATTATTCATTTTACAACAGACACTATTTATTTCGAGCAGAAGTTTCTTACTTAGGGTAAATGACTTAAAATCGGTCAGCCTTAATTTCGGCCATAGTATATTTTCCACAGGCAAAATCATGTAAATCAACTAAATACAACCAACTCAATGCAATAGAATTTATATATACCCAGTTCATTAAAAACTTTGCCCATGGCAAATATAACAAACCAAACCAAAATTATTCCCCAAACGGTGGATTGCGGTCGGTTGCGTTATTACCTCCCACTAGAGTTTGGCTTTTTTAATCATTTCACGAAAACATTATTTCTTTATTTTTCCAGCCGTTTTAACAACTAATTCTGTTTTATTTCTGCAAAATTTTATGTTTTTAATTGTTGCTTATCTGTATCAAGAATATATAACACAAGAGAATGTCCGACTATCCTGTAAATTTTTGACCAAAATTTTGCGATAAAAGTCGCACTTTTGAATTCGTGTGCGACTTTTCTCGCAAAAATCCGCCATTTTCTGCTAGTTTTTCCGCGCTGAGATTTTTAACACAGTGTTAGTTTCCTCGCAGTGGGGACTGCGACTTTTTTCGCATTCCATGCTGCTTTATTCGCACTGCGATTATTTTCGCACTGCGAGTCTGGCTGCGCAACAAAAAACAGACGCTGGTAGTCATTTTTAATGGAGTAAAACACTTCGAAACTTTTTTTATTTAATTTTAAAACGTTGGAAAGTTACTTTATTTTATTAAAACTAAAATTTTTTAACATCTTAAGGTAAAAAAGAACGACTTTTACTCATTTAAACGCAAAATTTTCGCTCCGTTTTGTTTTTATTTTTTTTTTTGTTGTGCAGCCCGACTCGCAGTGCGAAAATAATCGCAGTGCGAATAAAGCAGCATAGAGTGCGAAAGAAGTCGCAGTCCCCACTGTGAGAAAACTAACATTGTGTAAAAAACCGCAGCGCGGGAAAACTAGCAGAAAATGGCGGATTTTTGCGAGAAAAGTCGCACACGAAATTGATAGTGGGGCTTTTCTCGCAAAATTTTGGTCAAAAATTTAGTGTACAGTCGGACATTCTCTTGTGTTATATATTCTTGTCTGTATCAAACATTCGATGTAAATATAAACTCAATTTACTCAAACTCTTGGAAAATTACGCAGTTTTGGGCACAAACTGGCAGCGTTTCACCTTTTGCTGTTTGGTTCCTGCATTTATAAGTCATTATTTAATTCATTATTTAAAGCATGTTCTTCTTCCTTTTTGCAGTGCAACTGATAATTTGACTAAGTGATACTGTTTTTTTTTCTAAAAATCTGGCCAGACCTATCTGCGTTATTTGTGAAAAGAACATTAGTAAAAGAGCTCAATTTTTGTAACACTGTAATAGCTCAAAATTTAACATCAGCTTTTATAACTTGTGGTCTAATTTTTTTTACATTTTTTAAAATTTTAATGTTAAGTTTTCTGCCAAAGCACCTATTTTTTGTGCGTTTATTGCAGAATATTGCAGAATGTATGTGTTAAAATGTGTACAAAGTTTGTAATGATTAATTTTCCGAAAATAGGATTAATTACCAATTAAATTTCGCATGTCCACATGCACGCACAATGGGTTGCGTGTTACAGGCAAAACAGCAGTTATTGCTTTGTTTTGTTGGTTTACTGTATGTTGACAATTATAATAGCTAATTAGAATTTGGCATTTGACTAATCTCAAATTAAAATTTGGCAATTATAATGTTTTGAAAAAAGTTCCAATTGGAGCTAAGATTATTTTAAATTCTGTTTTTTGACAAAATATCCATAAAAATAAAGCATTTAAAATATAAAATAAAAATTTAAAAATAAAATACCATTACCATGAATTTTTACTTTATAAATACTTCGATATTTAGCTTTTATTGTTTTTTGTATCTTATTTTCTCTGTTGCGTTAAATATTAAGAATCCTTAAGTTTTCAAACGCAATATGCTAATTTTATATGCAAGTGCAAACATGACGACTGTTAACCCTTTGGGATTTTTTTGTTTAAAAAGCGCTGCGAATTCTCAGAAAAGATTTCGCTTCAGTGCTGCACTGTATTTAACTCCGCGTCTCGACAGTGAGTGTAACCAATTTTAACACTGAGCAGCAATGGCGTGGAATCCTTTCTGCGGATATGCAGCGGAAAGAATCTCAAAGGGTTAAACAAGGGTCACCAGTGCTGAGCATGTAAATTTGTACAACCAACACGTGTTTCAAACGCCAGAATTGATTTAATTTATTTTATTTCAAAATTAAAAAATTATAAAATGATTGATTATTATTAGAAAAATTATTAAAATTGTATAACAGTTAAAAGTTGTGTAAGTCTAATGAATTATGTAAATTTTACAATTTTAATTGATTTGTTAAAGCTAAAGTCTTCCAGGCTGAAATTAAGGGCGTAACTGCTCTCCGCCAGGAAGAAATAAACAATAAACCTGTGAGCGAGAAAATTTTAAAAAAAAGTTTTCAGCGGTTATGTAACCAATTATTATTTAGTTGCGTCATGTGTTTTTCTGCACGTGATATTTTCTCAAATACTCAGTGGTTACTTTACCACTCATCTATTTTCACCCTGATAGATTTTATCTTTAGGTGCATTATTTCATTACTCGCCTCTATACCAGTCTTAGCTGCTGTTGGCAAAGTTCACAGAAACAACTTCACTTTTTTTGGAAACCAGTCTGATTATTTTCAAACTGAATTTATTGATCCGGACTTGGGACTTAATCTTGATGGTAAAAATCCTAACAAGTGCTCAGAACCTTAAGTTGAGAACTTGAAGTTTGAATAATAAAAATTGGAGCTATTAAGTAACAAACATTAAGTAAACTTCAAAATAAAAAAAAGAGTCTACAGTTTTAAATTTAAAATTTAGAATCCTATAACAGTTTACTATTTTTTTGAAAATTTTTTTAAAATTTAATCATTAATCACAATTTACTCGGTGAATTTGTAAAAAAAAATATATTTACGTAAAAACCTTAAAATTCTGCATATTGTGATTTTTTTAACTTACTACAAGTTTTCTGTGTGGATATGCTCTCTTTAGATTACGTTTGATTTTGATTAGAGACTTTTGACTTTTCATTATTAAAGAATTGTTAATATAAAAAGTCTTAAATATAAATATAGCAAAAATCACATGCAATTCTTTTAGAAATTTATAGCTTTTATATATATTGTATTTAATAGAAAACTATTGTAAAATATATTTTTTAGATACATGGGTATTTTTTAAAGCTGTTTATTCAACGCCAAACCCCAAACTTTGGTCCACATCTATGTGTCTTTTTGGTTTTTTGCTGTCTTTTGCTTCCTTGGTAAAAATTGTTTTTCTCAATTGTTTTTTTTTAAAAACTACAATGTGTACAAGGTCGGTTTACATCACAATAGATAATAAAAACCGTGAACATTTGTTTAATTTATTGTCATTTCTTTATGTTATTGAGGATTACGATTGGGCAGTTTGGTTCTTTGCTCCATAAAATAAAATGTACAAACAATAATGTACATTAATTAAAAACTGCAGTTTTCGTTGCAAAAATGTACTTAAGAAAATAATCAGTGAAAACGAATTAAAATAGGATATTCACCACTTTAATAAAAAAATATTTTAGTAAAAAAATTCATGATGATTATAATTTGAAACTAACTGGTTGCTATAAGAAGTATTAAGTGTCATTATTGTGATGGTTTTACAGGTGTTTTTTTGTTAATCACTGAGTATCTCCGTAGGCAATAGCTGTTCTTTGTATAAAGTTTCATCATTAATACAATTTTATAATATCTACCGCATTTTTAAGTAAAAATAGAAACAAAGTTTTGGTAAATGAACACATCTATTGCTTTTTAACAAATTAAACTATAGTGAGATACATTTAGTTACACTTACAAGTTTTTTAACTTTCAGTGTAAATTTGAATGTTAAATATGTATTGATATTTTTATAGATACCTTTATTGATAACAGTTGAAGCGGCGTTGACATTTTCTTGGCCCAAACTACGAAATACAAAACTTTCATTGCCACTAAAATCACTTATATGCTTAGTTTTTTTCTTGATCGGATTAGTTTTTGCTTCAAGGGTAAGAAATATAACAAAATGATATCATCAAATGAAGCTTGCGCAGATTTAAAACATGATATTTTGCCTATGTATTTTCTGTGGTCCTATGTGTTCCTGATTAAATATTTTGAATCGTGCTCCTAAATGCTATTATTGGTTTTTGTACTTTTGATTCTTTTTTACATCAGGAAATTTCTATTTTGTATTTGAACAAATATAACAAATGATTGATATTGATAATTAATTAATAGCTCTTAGAATACATCTTTTGCTATATAAGTTATCTCTAACATATTTTAATTCATAAAAATGGTTTCTTCATCCACATCACAATTTACTGTGCTTCTAACTAAATATAAAAACCACTTAAAATTAAATATTTTGTTTTAATTACTAGAAAGTGGTAGAAAAAGTGGTAAAGTGGTAAAAAAAAGTAAAGTGGTAGAAAAAAGAAAACAGTATCAAGTACCAACGAAAAAGCACTGGAATGTATATATAGCTTTGTATTTAAAATAATCACTTAATAGAACAGATTACTGCAATTTGTTTCATTTAGCTTTTGGAAGAAAAAATTGAGTGCAATAAATTTGTATAATTGAATAAACTGGAATTTTTGTAAATTTTAAATACGATCAATTATTTCTTCTGGCGCCAGCTCGGATATTTTAGGATAAAGCAAACCACAGTCTTAAAATTTTTTTTCACATTTATTTAATTTTTTTATTATCTTAAATTGTGTGTATTTTTAGAGAAGTGCGGAAATGCGACTTTCTATAGATGGTTTGATCTTACCTGTCTCAATAGCAGCAGTGTTTTTAATTACAATTATGGTTGTCTGCTATGCTTACGGTAATACTTAAAGAGCAATAAATTATATTTTACAATTTAAAATAATTAGAATATAAAATTTAAATTTGTTATTTGTCAAAACTTTCGTCTCAAAAAATTAAACAACTTTCTGCTGTTTATTGGTTTTTTTTTTGATGGTTTTTTTTAATTTCTAAAATCTCCCGTTTCATAAAAACAAAAAAAAAATTAAATTTAGTGATAAATAACATAAAGCAAACGCGAGGCAAGAAGAAATTATGCCGTCAAAATTGAAATTAAGCATTGCCAATTTTTTGCTAAAAAAATGGGTTTTTTCTATTTTTGTCTATTTTACATGAAACTGATTTTTTTTAAAATCATCAAACATAAACGAAATATGTTTTATTAACCAACAAAACAATGCTTTTTTTAGTAAAAATTTTTTTTTTACTTGTTAATGACTTTAATTTTTACGTCTACTTGTTTTAACAAGTAAAAAAGAAAATTAAAAATTAATCAAAATTAAAAATTTTCAAAAGCTTTTGAAAAATTAAAAATTACAGTAAAATTAGTAAAATTACCCTAAAAAAATGTGCAGAAAGTCAAAATCAAAAGCATCTAGGCTGGTTTAGAAGCAGGTTGGTAAAGAACACCATAGTTATCTAAATTTTTGTGAGAGGTAAGTTGAGAGTATGCTATAAGTATTGCAAATATGATTATATTGCTTGTAGTTTATGTTTTATTACGTTACCTTCAATGGTTTTAGTAAAAAGTGCTAATTAAAAACATTTTAGAAAGGTCCAGAAAGTATGTTAAGTGAATATAGTAAAAGAAAAGTTAGATAGAACTTAAAACGTATAGAAAATAAGTTGTGAGAGTACACCGTAATTAGTTGTAGAAGTAGGATGGGAATGAACACCATGGTTTGGTGTAGAAAAGAATAATGTAGATGTTGTATCACATAATAAAGTGTAAGTGAAAAATAATTAAAAAAAGATATCAATATATTCAGAGATAGGAAAGCCTGAAGTTTAGGATGTTTGACCTGCACACTGCAATAATTCCTTCATATTAATCATCCAAGTATTTAGGTATTTTGTTTTCATACATAAAGTATTTTTGTTTTAAAATTCATAAAAACGTTTAGGTTGGTACCAGATACAAAAAGATATGGGTTCCTTGACGGCTTTACACACGGACATACACATTGTCCTAAGATCACTCACTCCTATTAGTTCATATTACACTCTGGCATATCTAGGAATCATTCCTTTTTGCCTGACGGTAAATTATTCAAGAGTAATGGTGCCATGTTGGTATCTTTAAAAGCCAGGCTTTATAGCTTTATATCAAAGCAATTGATTTTAAAACAACCAATTTACACCTGGTAAAATCAGTAGACATGTAAACAGCAAAATGTTAATATATTTTAATTGTCTTATTTTTTACTATTTTAATTAGGAATATTGCTGTATTTGCATTTCTTTTTATTCCTAAATCTAACTACTCAGTCCCCGCGTAAAATCATTATAATACAAAAATTTTACCGCTGTAATAATGCAAAATCAAAATGATTTCAGTTTGACAGACATAACGGATTTGTACCATATAATTGTATATAAATAATGTTTTATGGAGCTCCATTGTGTTTTTATTTTCAAAATAATTCAGGAATAAAATTCATATTTCTATGCAACCAAACTTTTTAAAAAACTTAAAAGCATTAAAAACATTAAATATATTTTTATAAATGGAAATAAGCTACGTTAATGTTTTAATTTATAACTAGACTACCACACATTTTTAGAGGTAAACCCTAAAGCTCCAGCTTTTTTAATTCTTTTAGGCATTGTTATTCTTTTGCTATCGTGCTCAAGTTCAGGACCCTTTATATTTTTTGCGGTCCGGCATTACACTGGCCGCAGACTACGCCCTGAAACTTATTCCGCTACTCGTAGTTCTGCTTTTTATGCTGGGATTTTACGTTTATGTTCGGAAATACAAAAAAGACGTAAGCTGATATGGTTTTTTTATAGTTAATTTTCTAAAAAAAATCAATAAATCAACAATACTAAAACAAAATTACCTATCCCAAATAACGTAACAAAATATAAAAACAGATAAGTTTTAAAGTTTCAATGTGTATTTTAGCAACAAAAAAATTACAAATATCATCATCAAACTTTATCATTATTAATTAGCTCATTTATTATTATTATTTATTATTAATTGTTGGCACATCTAATAACATTATTAATTGGCTCTTTTACAAGCACTAAGATAAACCATTCATTAACGACTTTTTAAACTGAAATGAGGAAGTAGTTGTAGGGTATCTCCAATTTAGGTTGTTAGAAAATTGGCTTATTTTTAAAACACAAAAGAACTAGCACAAAAGTAGCTGAGTGAATGTTGAATAAAATGGTTTTGCAAAAGTTTTTTATTTGTGTTATTCTGCATTATCAACATTTTCATACAAAAAGTGAATTTTTTGTAATTTTCTGGATTTTTTCTTTGTAATTAAACTGCATCAAATTTAGAACGAAGCACTATATAACCTTAAATTAACTTCTATTTAAGGCTCAAAATTGTTAGTTTTCACGCTTTGATATTTTCTTCAAAATCACTTTCCAATGCGCTTAACTAAATACGCATTTTAGGATTCCGCTAATTTCGGCCACCTTAAAATTCATGTAAAAGAACCTGTTTAACACCATTTGCACCATTATGTGTACGGGTGGGGTTACATAACACATAATTTACTAGATTGTATTAAATTATGAATAGATCATAAGGAATTTCTCAAAAATAATATAGAAACACGTTAAAAAATCAGGTTATTTTCTTGGCGGAGGGATGCAGTCATATAATGAATATAGTAAATAGCAGTGTCAATGGGGTTTCCCCACCCAACCCAGCACTTACCACGATATAGAGTACGAATGCTTCAAAAAGTTGTAAAAGTAAATTAAAACACAGTAAAAATGTCAGGTTATTTCCTTTGGCGGAGAAATGCATTTATAAGAATTACGTAGTAAACATCTGTGCGGGCTGAAGTAATTCAACTCCCGACTGACTAGGTTTGTACTAGTGTTGTAAAAAGTATTGATTTTGAATTATTTTAAGTAAAAGTAAAAGTAAATTGAAAAATTTTAATTTAAGTAAAGTAAGAGTAAAAGTAATTTGTGATTTTTTAATTTTAGTAAAGTAAAACTAAAAGTAATGGTCAAAATTTTATTTAAGTAAAGTAAAAGTAAAAGTAAGACCTATTTTTTTAAGTAAAAGTAAGAGTAAAAGTATAATAAAAGTAATTTTGAACCGGAGCAAAATACCGGTTTTTGGAGCTCCAGAGCTCCGTTCTAAAGTTTTTTTGCTAATTTTATGCATAATTATCATTTTAATAAGTTTTTTAGTCAAAATAAATGGTTTTAGCGTGTTAGCGGCATAAAAAATTGTCTTTTGCCATTTACTTTACAACAAGCCCATAGGAAATCAACCCATTGAAATTACTTAAGCTTTACTTAAATTAATTTAAGTATTTGCAGTGGAAAATCCGAGTAAAAGTAAAAGTAAAAGTATTTGAAATTTCAAAAGTCGAGTAAGAGTAAAAGTAAAAGTATTTGAAATTTTAAAAGTCGAGTAAAAGTAAAAGTAAAAGTAATCCAAAATCCGTTACTTTTATTACTTTAAGTAAAAGTAAAAGTAACTTTTTACAACACTAGTTTGTACTATTACCAGTAAATAAACCAGTATAAGAATTTTCCTAAAGATTTTTGAAATGCAGTAAAAAAACCCACGGTTATTTTCTTGGCGGAGAAATGCAGTCAGATATGAAACATCAAAAATAGACAAGTGTTGCTATGGAATTATACCACTCTTTAACTTTTAACGGTTTGTGTACCCTTAAAATTGATAATTTTGGGTTATGTAATCGTTTTTTTGTGTTTTAGGCTTTTGGTTTGTTTTTTTTTTAAAACCTAAGGATAAATTAGAAACCTTTCGAAAATATTTATCGTTCTTTTTAGCAAGTTTTATAGCCAGTTTTTTACTGGGTGGCCGATGTTAATGGCACGTGCCTTAACTTCTGCCACTATTAAAAAATTTTAAACCTCCAATAATTTTTAAGTGTAACATAAATTTTTAAATTTTGCACTGGAATAACAAAAATAGCTTTTGTTTGATTTTTACTAAAACCTGGCTCGATTAAAAAAGCAAAAATAAAAAATAAAAAAAGTGGCCGAAATTAAGTCAGCTACCATAACTTGAAGATTAGACAAATTATTATATTTATTTACTTATTCTATTACAATAATACAACTTCCAAGCATTGTTTCTACTTTTTTTAACCTTTTAATTTGAGTATATGACATTTTGTGAAATGTCCGTCGAACTTTTTAAATTAAAAATAAATTTTTAAATCTAGATTTGACTTTCCATATGAACTATTTTGTAACATTACGAAAGATTAGCGATTTTGCGACGCTCGTCTAACGATTGTATTTTCCAAAATTGTAGTTTTTCTTCATAATTTTTTAACATAATGCCACCTCTTTTAAAAACATTTTCTAGTAAAGTTACGTTATATGTTTTTTTCAATCAGAATAATGTATTATTTATAAAGCGAATTCCATATCACACTTCCATATTCTGAAGTAGGTCTAACATAATCTTAAAAAGCATAAAGAAGATCGATTATAAATATAATTAATACGAAAACTTTGAATAATCAAAAATGAAGTTCTCAAACCATTTTTATAAGCATAGTGAAACAAAGTTGTAATGTAGGTTGTAAAGGTATTTGACAAACAAATATTTTTTAAAAAATGACAAGTTTTTTTGTAATATATTAAAATTACAGTTTTACACCATTTAATAATTTTACTGTGGCGAAGCGATAACTTAAAAACATATAAAAATAGTGAATTTTAGTTTGTTGTTTTTATTTTTTGTAATGTAGGCTCTGTATAACCTTTATTCATAGTTATTATAATAGTGAATTATAATGTAGGTAAAAGAATTGGTGTTTATTTTATTTCAAACCGACATGTTTCGGACTGATCTCGTCCCTTCTCAAAGCGGGAGAAGGATAAAATGGCACACAGGAAAATAAAACAAAATAAATATGAATGATAATATTAATATGAATGACGCCATTTTTTATCATGGTGACTTCCCTGCGGCGGCCGTCTTTGGGCCCATTCTTCTTACCTATCATGGAAAGTGCCGTTATTGCTTTGTTGGCTTAAAAAGCCTTCCAAGCAGTTAAAGATGTGCACACGGGAGAAAGTATTGAGATTGCGCTATTGCGTACAAGGGTCGCATTCTGAAGAAACCCTTATATTTACCCCGGTAAATCCATTTCAAAGAAAATAAAAAAATAAATATATATTGTAAATAAATTAACCTGCCGCATATGGGACAGAAAATGATTGCAATAATTTTTTTTTAAATTTTTATTTCTCGCGCCGCAAAACCACCTCGCTAAAAATAAAAAAAATTAATCAATGCGCGTATTTTATTTTTTATTAAATTAATCCTAGGGAGAAAATATTTAACCACCTCTCGATTTGGATAAATTCTTATTCTTAAAACAATAGAAATAATTTAACTCGACTTTTACCTAGGTAAAATTGATTTTTCACTCGCATCCTTAAGCACGTAAAAAAAAGTTAAATTTTAACTGCGCGTCAAAATGCGCACCCAGGAAAAATACTGCTTTTAGTTGTATCAAACTGCATGCATGCATATTATCATCTAATAATTTTATTATAATAATTGTGTAAAAAAAGTAGTAACTTATTGATATACTGTTGTCTACAGAACAAACAAACAAACATGCTAATACCCCTTAAATATTTTGATAGGAGCGTGATAATTTTTGTGAATGCAATTTAATAAAAGATCTCTGTCAACTGTACAGATGACAAACACCTTTTATATTAAATATTCTAAAGAATCGTAGTCAGGGTGCGTTTAGAAACTATATATGCAGAGTCAACGTGCAACGAGCAGTGAAACCTCTTTTTAGACAAAAATTGCAAAGTTAAACTCGTGTTTAAATTCACAATAAAAACGTAATGACATCAAGAAAAAACAAAGTGTCAATAGAAGATTATCTGCATATGATGATAATCAAAACTTGTTTTTAAAACCTTTTTATAACTATTGAAACTACTTACTTTTCATTTCAGAAAAAGACTCCGTTGATAGTTCCAGCCACGACTGAAGTAATGGAATCACGAAAAACCGAAGAGTCACTTCAAAATCCGCATATGATAACCAGCGCTTCTCAAGCCGCCTCCGATTTTAACGCTCAGCAATTTCCGGTATTTTTCTCGCAGCCAGGTGGGTTTTTTTTAATTAATGTTTTTTTTAAATGAATTTTTGAAATAAAAATTTTTCCGAATTGTTTGCAAAAGGACTTGCGTACTTGTTATATATTTCGTCGTTAATACGTATGACACAATGAATTAGAAGCGTCATAATAAAATATTTCCAACTGTGACTCTTTTTATATTTTAACCGCAGCTATTGTAAACGTTATGAGTGAGATTTACTTTAATTTTATACTGATTGTGACTCTTCCATGTAATTGATTGTAACTTATACATGTGTATCGTTCTAGGCGGTTCAGACAGAATTTGTTATTGCTGTTGTTTTTATCGAATGGGTTGCTGGATAGTTGTGATAGCCGAATTTGTGCTTATGGTAGGAGAGTTTTATAATATTGAATGTTATTTTTAAAAAATGACGTCACCGCACTGGGGCCTAAGTGGTTGGCTCTGTATGGCACTCAAAAAATGACGTCTTCACATTTGTGCCTAATTAGTCGGTTTTCTATGACACTCAAATAATAACGTCACCACACTCTGGAGTGATTTTGTTGTTACGTAAGACAAAGGGTATTTATTTATTTATTTATTTAATGTTTATTGTATAGGTCACATGTATAAGCATACATAAACACACTTACATACAATATTATAGCAATGCAAAAAAAAAACACAGAATCAAAAAATAATAAAAAATTTTAAAATACAGAACACAAATAAGGGGTTTTGGGTGTAGATACAAGTTTATTTACAAATAATTTGAATGTATTTATTTATATCTAGTGTTGTGATAGTTAGCCAAAAATCAAAGTAGGTAGTTAAGTAGGTAGTTAACTATTTTTAAAATTATAATTAGACAGTTAAGTAGTTAAATAAAATTACAAGTAGGTAGTATGTAGGTAGATAACTACAGGAAATTTGTGAACTAGGTAGTTAAGTAGTAAGTAGTTAGTTAGGTAGTTAAGTAGTTAATTTTTAACTAAATGTACTTATATTAAAATCTGATAGTAGAACCAAAAATATATAATACTATATAATATATTAAGGAAAAATATGTCACTCAGTCTCAGAAGCAAAACAATTTGGTGCCATTTTTTGAGCACTGCCATTAATTGTTGTGCGCATAAAATGGCAAAACAACTGCTCTTATTGAGGCATGTGTCGTGTAAATGGGCACTGCTCAAAATGTGGCAGTGTTTTTGCGCATATACTTGCATGCTAACTCGAACGCACTGCATTTTAAAGCACACTGCACTTTTTTAGCAATTTTATGCGCATATATGCGCATATACTGCACATAAAATAGCACAACCGCGGAAAACAAAAAAAATAAACCCACTAAAAAACCAGTACTTAGTTTGCACACTGTACACAAAATACAAACTTTTAGTACAGACATACAAAAATAAAATCCAGTGCAATACATAAATAGATTTTTTGTGTATTTTTTTGGATTTTATTTTCGTATATCTATACTAAAAGTTTGTATATTGTGTATAGTGTAAAAACTAAGTAGTGGTTTTAAGTAGGTTTTTTTTGTTTCCCGCGGTTGTGTCATTTCATGTGCAGTATATGCGCATATATGCGCATAAGATTGCTAAAAAAGTGCAGCGTGCTTCAAAATGCAGTGCGTTCGAGTTAGCATGCTAGGATATGCGCAAAAACACTGCTACATTTCGAGCAGTGCCCATTTACCAGTAAGAGCAGTTGTTTTGCCATTTTATGCGCACAACAATTAATGGCAGTGCTCAAAAAATGGCACCAAATTGTTTCGCTTCTGAGACTGAGTGACATATTTTTCCTCAATATTATATATAGTATTATATATTGTGGGTAGAACTAAAAATTGAAATTCTTAATGTAACAAATATTTCGTTATATACCTGTAATATTTAACTATTTCCATTTTATTGGTTTTTTTGCCAGTTCTTTATGTTAAATTATATTTAAAACACGACTGGACAGATTATCAGAAAGTTGTTTAGAAGAATAAATAAAATAATTTATTGTTAACCAACTTATGTTTTGCTGACGTAGTTTGTGTAACGGGCAAACAGGGGTCTAGCAGGTATTTATAAAGCCTGTTCCGGGGTACAAACAGCACTACTGTACTTTCTATGAAAAATGCTCATGTTATTAAAAACACTAAATAACCAAGAGGTTTGGCCTCAGTAGGAACAATTGCACGATTGAGTTTATTTATATGAGTAAGGAGAATTGTGCAACACACCTCGTTAACCGAACTCGAAGAAAACTCGACATGAGAAGGGGAAATGTAATTTTAGCTGTTTTTATAAACAGGAGGTTTAGGCAATGATCACGACTTAGCCAAGTTTGATTTGCGTTTCACAGGATCTGAATTTTACTTTGCGTCTGTGTTAATAATGGTTACAGAGTTTATGAACAGACTTAGATGCGGTGAGAGGTTTGATTTACGCTTGATTGATTTGTTTGCGCACTATACACAAAGGATTTTTATTAGTAATTTTTACCACAGTAACTAATCGTGTTGCGGCGAAATACTGCATTTAAAATACAGTAGTTTTACAAAGAAGAATTACTAAGTTTTTGGACTAAAAACGTAGGCTTTTTGCCTTAACCAGTTTGGGTATTAAAAACACGGTGCAACTAGCACCAACACGAGTAGATGCAAAAATGAGGAATTTAGCAAAATAATTTTAAATTATGGATTGGTTCAGAAAATTTGGGGAATTTTAGAGAAAAGAATTATTAACACGAGAATTTAGATGCGAAGGTAATTAATTATTGACAATTTCCTTCGCTGAGGGTAACTCAAACTAACTAAAACATGTTAATTTATTATATTAATATTTTTTACCCGACTAAATTAAACAGAACTCGACGTGCGATTAACCCTAAGATACCTGATGCTGGCTACTGAGGATTCGGAGCCATTCCACCATTAAATTTATCATAAGCCGCCATAATATTCCTAACTCAAGGAAGGAGATCGTTCAGCCAACGATCTTCTTCCACTCAACACATTTCCCTACCTAGATTGGTCGAAACCAATCCCGCTCTCCGCCACATTTGCATTCTAACGTATTTCAAAGTATACTTAAAAACGTTTTGTATTTTTCACGCGTTTTACTATAATATATCGTGCTGATAGGTTAGGGTTCAAAAATATATCTAAACTTCTGGTTCAATTATTAGTTTTTGTACACGTTTTCACTGCAGCATTTTTTCTGGTTTTTTGCAAAAAATCCCTTTGCTTTATCTTTGTGCTTGCGGATTTTAAACGATTCTCAGATAACGTAGGATTGACTAAAGGTACTTTAAAGGCTGGTTCATATTATGACAAAACGTGCTTTGAACAAAGTCCAAAACACAATTTTAGAAAAGTCAAAACGTCCTTTGGACAAGCCAAAACGTCCTTTGGACTTTTTCCTTTGGACAAAGTATGAACGCTACTTAAAATTTGTCCTTTGGACAAAGTACAAAGGACAAAATCCAAAGGAAAATGTCCAAAGGACAAAAAATATGAACACGTTGTCCTTTGGACAAAATCCAAAGGACAAAATCCAAAGGACGTTTTGACGCTGTGTTTGTCTTTTGGGCAAAGTCCAAAGGACTTTTGTCCTTTGGACTTTGTCCAAAGAACGTTTTGTCATAAGTATAAACCAGCCCTAAATTTACACAGAAGGACAATAAAATTTATAAATTAAATTTTTAAAAATAATACCGCACAACATCCAACACAACATCCAATACACAACTTTTTTGTTTTTAAAAACCCACATAGGGTAGATTCCAAAAATTAAGACAATGTATTAAAATTGTTTGTCTTATTTATATTGCCTTGTTGGACAATGAAATCGGGACATTTCATTCAAGCCCATTATCTATTTTATCACGTAGGGTAACTGACTTAATTTCGGCCACTTTTTTTATTTTTTTTGGATAATTTTTTTGGCCTTTCTAATCGAGCCAGGATTTGGTCTAAAAATAAAACCTAATCTAAAAAGCTATTTTTGTTATTCCAGTGCAACATTTTAAAATTTCTGTAACACTTAAAAATCAGCGGAGGTTTAAACTTTTTTGCAATAGTTAAGGCGCATGGCGCGTGCCATTAACTTCGGCCACCTAATAAAAACTGGCTATAACTATTGCTAAAACGAACGATAAATATTTTTAAAGGTTGCAAATTTATCCTTAAGTATTGTTCTTGGTACATATAACTTAATTTTTCCCGTTAGCAAACGTTTATACCTATTAGTAAGACTTTAAATATTTATGTCAAAACCTTAAAAAACACAAGTTTTAACAACACGTGTTTTTCGTTGAATTTTTTTTGGTGTGAAAGAATATTTCAACATAAAATGGCTTTTTTACAGCCAGCCAACTTTAAAGAAACCCTGGTAAAAATTTTATTCCACTCTATTGAGTTCTTTTATATTTTTAACTTAAAAATAACAAAAAACAAAATCTTCCCTAATTTCGGCCTCCTTTTAGGTTTAAAAAAACAAAAGCCAAAAACACAAAAAACCGATTATAAAACCCAAAATTATCAACTTTAAGGGTAAACAAGACGACAAAAAAAGTTAAGGAGTGGTATAATTTCACACCAACCCTTGCATATTTTTAATGTTTCATACCTGACTGGATTCCTCCGCCAGGAAAATAACCTGAGTTTTTTGATGTGTTTCTATAATATTTTTGAGAAATTTCTTCCGATCTATTCATAATTTAATATAACCTAGTAAATTATGGGTTATGTACTCCGCCCTTGCAAATGATGGTGCAAATCTTGTTAAACAGGTTCTTATACGTGAATTTTAAGGTGGCCGAAATTAACAGAATCTTAAAATGCGCATTAAGTTAAACGCACTGCAAAGTGATTTTTGAAAAAAAATATTAAAACATGAAAATTAACAATTTTGAGCCTTAAATAGAAGTTTTTTTAAGGTTATATAGTGCGTTGTTCTAAATTTGATGCAGTTTAAACACAAAGCAAAATCCATAAAATCACAAAAAATTCACTTTTTGTATGAAAATGTTGATATTTCAGAATAAATTAAATAAAAAAATTTTGCAAAAACACTTTATTCAACATTCATCCAGTTACTTTTGTGCTATTTCTTTTGTGTTTTAAAAATAAACCAATTTTCTAACACCCTAAATTGGTGGCCGAAATTAAGGTCTGACCGAAATTAAGTCAGATATCCTAATTACCATTGTTTTCAAATAGGTGTTTTAAATAAAACATATTTTAAATCATACATTTGAATTGTAATAAATATGATTAATACATGTTTTAAAAAAAATCTATTTTTTGTCTTTTTTTGATCTAAACAAATTGATTAAAAAATTCTTAAAAATGCATCGTACTTTAAATAAAAACAAAACAAACAAACAAAAAGGTTTTTGTTTTATTAATTGAACTAAAAAAACTATGAAATTTGTATTATTAAAATTTATTTCAACAATTTAGTTTATGACGTAGTTGAAAATCCATTAACAGTTTTTGCACAAAATGAAGCGTGTTATAAAAAATAAGATAGCACTTTTGTATTGTTGCTCTACTCAAAGCATAAATACATTTTAATTGGGTTCATAAACTATAGAACACGTTGTGTATGAAATCATCGTTGGAAACGTTGTGTTTCCAGCTACGCATTTTTATTGAAGACACGCAGCGCCTGCTAATTACTGCGGTTAGATACACGCTGTCACATGTATAATGCACGTCTGCTTTATTTACTACTTTCTGCCTACTTCGTTAACTACTTACTACCTATTTCGCTAACTATTTTCTGCCTATTTTGTAACTATTTTTTAACTATTTGTATTAAATACTTTATTTTTTAACGTAGATAGTTAAGTAGCTAGTTACCTACTTTTAGAAAGGAAATTAGGTAGTTAAGTAGTTAGCCAAAATCATGCATGGTAGTTAAGTAGTTAACTACTTAAGTAGTTATCACAACACTATTTATATCCATCCGATTTATGTCATATAACAAATGGTATTTAAAACCATTAAGAATTACTAAAAACTTTAAAAAAATTTACAATGAAAATTCAGTAAAAAACAACAGCAATTAGAAAATTGAAGATTTACCACTTTTCTTAACCCGTGGCTTGAATGAGTTTTTCAAAATATGAGGCAATTTAAAAAAATTAACAGTGTAGAGCTCTGCTAAACAAAGTATTAGGCGGCGGTAACGGTGGGCCTTTATTCACATTAACGAAATGATAATATATATATAATAATAAAATATGCTCAGCCATCACCACAAAAATTTCTGAGCGAACAACCATTTTGAAGATTTACCTATTATTTTTTTATGGTTTAAGTGTAGACTGACTTTGGTCACATTATCGTATTTATAGTAGTGTTGTAAAAAGTTACTTTTACTTTTACTTAAAGTAATAAAAGTAACGGATTTTGGATTACCTTTACTTTTACTTTTACTCGACTTTTGAAATTTCAATTACTTTTACTTTTACTCTTACTCGACTTTTGAAATTTCAAATACTTTTACTTTTACTCTTACTCGGATTTTCCTCTGCAAATACTTAAATTAATTTAAGTAAAATTTAAGTAATTTGAAAGGGTAAATTCCCCATGGGCTTTTTGTAAAGTAAATGGCAAGAGAACTTATTTAAGCCACTAACACGCTAAAACCATTTATTTTGACTAAAAACTTATTAAAATGATAATTTATACATAAAATTAGCAAAAAAACTTTGGAACAGAGCTTTGGAGCTCCAAAAACCGGTGTTTTGCTCCGTTCAAAATTACTTTTATTATACTTTTACTCTTACTTTTACTTTAAAAAATAGGTCTTACTTTTACTTTTACTTTACTTAAATAAAATTTTGACCATTACTTTTACTTTTACTTTACTTAAATTAAAAAATTACAAATTACTTTTACTCTTATTTTACTTAAATTAAAATTTTTCAAATTACTTTTACTTTTACTTAAAATAATCCAAAATCAATACTTTTTACAACACTAATTTATAGTTATAACAAAACCAAGATTAATGTCTAAAAACCCATTAAAACTTAGATTTAATTTAGGACTACTTTGTTTTATGTTTTACTAAAACACACTGGCTGATTTAGTATGAATTAAACTTGTTACTTAGACCTCTTGCCCCATGCTGATTCAGATGAGATTCACTCGTCGTCTGTATGACCATGCCTCAGTCATACGACAAAAACAGTATACAAACAAAATTAACGTGAAGATGGGTTTTTCTGCAAAAAAAATTTTGGTCACTTTTTGCTAGGTTTTCTTATTATGGGCTTAAAAAAAGATAACCAAATTATCCACATTACGTTTTAAAAATTACTGAAAAGTTTAATACAGATAGAAGACTAAAATTGATTACAGATTATTAAACTTGACTTCAGTTGTTTATTATTTTTCTAAAATAACCCATAACTTTATTTTACAACCCTGCTTTTTTGTTGAGCAAATAAGATTGTAAGTTTTACTCCAAGATAACTTTAGAAAATTAAAAAAATTGTGCTTGGCACAGGAATAAAACCAGTTTCAAGCATTAATTTCATATTTGCCGTATATTAAAATACTAAATACTAAGAATACTACAAAAATATTTAGAAAAATAACCATTAGTTTAGAAAAATATAATATAATATAGTATAAACTACCGTTTAGTATGACGTGTTAATCAAGACAATAAACAACCAAGGTAATCTTTGGACAAAATTCTTCAAATAACATTATTTAATAAGTTTTTAAATGATGATTTCTTTTTTTATTTTATTTTTGTAAGTTAGTTTTATAGTTTACTATTTAAAAAATATATAGCGTTTTTATGGTTTAGGTTATGAATATTGTGGATGTAATCACCAAAATAAGCGACGGATTGAATAGTATAGACGAATTAATTATAGTTTTAACGACTTTGACGATTACTTTAGTAAATCTAGCCGCCGTTGTTTGTCTAGCAGTTGGACTAAGAAGGGCCATGAACTCTCTCGTGCTTCCCTATCTAATCTGGACAGGTTAAAAAGTTTAAAATTTAAATGAATAAAAATTTTGTCAGAAAAGTGTTGTGGATTTTAAAATTTATGAAATGAATGTTTTATAAATCAAGGAAAAGCCAAAAAGTTTGCTTTGATGGTATTAATTTCCCGGTGCCGTAAAAAACCAAAACAAACCATAGAAGTTTATGAATTTTTGCTTGGCGTTCTTTGTTTGAGAGCAATTTTTATTAGTTTTTTAATTCAAATACTTATTAAATTTGAAATCTTGTGCTATAAACAAAAATCAAGAAATCGGGATTTACAAAAGCGCATAGATTTTTTCTTCAATGTGGTCTAATAAATTGATTAGTAATTAAACAAAAAAGTATCAGAAAATATTCATTGCAATGTAGTATACAACACTTTTATTATTATTAGTTTTAAAAATTGAAATATGAACTTTAGACTTTTATAATTTTAATATTTTTAGGGCTGACACTTTTTATAAGTTTCTACATTTTGGCCACCAATATGAAGTCTAGCGAGCTTCAGAGTGTTATGAAAACCGTGTCTATTGTGGTTTTCCTTTTAGCAAAAACCTGGTTCATGTGCATCGTTGCTGGTGTCCATTGGGAATTCCGGTAAATTAAAACTAATTTTTATTTATATAATTGAATTTTATTAAAAAAATTTTAAGTGAGCATAACTTAAACAAAAACGGCCCATTTAACGAAAAACTTTATCAGTATAATATGCATTTTAACTAATAGAATTTTCGTCAAAATCCACTCTATTGTTGGAAAAATGTGCTCAATTAAAACCATGTTTAAATGTTAAATAAAAAACCATGGCAAAACAACCATGTTTATATGCAACTTAAACCACATTGTATACAAATTATTTCTTTCATGAGACTCATTTATTTTAAAACCGAGTTGCAAGTGGGGTATTATTAAAAGAGCAATTCTTTTAACATCAATGGAAAATGCTTAGAGAAAAATTCTTTCTTAAATGCATTTGTACAAATATTTTTGGTTTTTCAATAATCAATGTAAAAAATTGCAGCTGTTTTTTAGTTTCAAAATAGTTATTACTTGTGTAATTTTTAATATAAAAGTATTGTTATATTCTATCTTAACAAATTTCCGAATATTTTAAAAATGGGAATTTCAGAAAAATTTTATAAGCCCATTATATTATATTATTATATAACTTTATAAATAACATATATCAGTATAAAATTTGGGAGGATTTTAGGATTTACCTAGATTGTGATTGGAATTACAATTTTTGTCTATGTAAAATATAATCAGCAGGTATATGTGCTGAATGCACAAAAATATCAAACTAAAATTAAAAAGTTCATCCCGATTTATCAATTCCCATTCCGTAAATATGTCACAGCTGGTTCCACGTGTTTATATGCTTTTGATTTTTGAAAATATTTCTTTCCTAGTAATTTTATCATATTTTATAATCATTTAGTATTTTTCTAACAAACCATTCTTATTTGAATGACAATGATAATGACTTCCAAGGTAAATAAAAGTAATGCCGTCAACATTTAAACAGATAGTGTTACAAAAAGTTCTTATTATCCTTATTAATCAGTGAGGTTAAATTTTGCTTGGCATAACTTTTTGTCGGGCTATTAAATGAATAATTTTCCGCTACCTTAACGCTGTAATTTTTCCAAAAAAATATAATCTAGCAAAAAATAATCAATTTTGTATAAAAAAAATTAAATAGGCGTATGCTATTATAATGGCATACTTTCAGTTTAGGCCATTATAAAAATACCTCGACAGTAAAGGCTGGTTTATACTTATGTAAAAACGTCCTTTAGACTTTGTTTAAAGAACGTTTTTACATAAGTATGAAAACAAAAACAAAACAAACATAAACAAAAAAAACATATAAAAGGTAAATTATAAATTAAAAACAGAATGCATCATAGAAAACTGAATTATGAGTTCATTAATAAAACGTCTTTCAATTTAATTTCTTATTTTACTGAAAGCACACTTCTTTGAGTATTATAATGGCATACTGACCGCCGAAATGCGCACTGAAATAATTTGTTTTTATTGATTCGCGCGCTTTTGTGTCACGTTGGCCAACGGCATATTTTATAAAATATAAAGGTGTTATTATAATGGCCTATTTTAAAGCCATGCTATTATAATAGCACACGATGACTTAATTTTTTATATACAAAGTTACACATTTTTTCGTTTTAATAATTTTTTTCGCTTTTACCACGTTGGAATGTTATTTCTAATATCTATCATCAACATAATGTCCCAGACCTGTGCACGGTCTGGAAATGCCCCCTCCCGTTTTATTGGAGGATTTGCCTCCCCCGGTTTTATTGCCCCCCCGCCAAAAAATGAAAAAGTACCCTAAAATTATGACGTCATTTTTAACCCATGATGACGCCATCATCGCAAATTTTTTGCAGTTTTTAGCCTATTCCAATGTATTTTAAGCCATTTTAGATCTATTTTTACCTTATTTTCGCTTTTTTTGTCCCTTTTTCCCTTTTCCCTTCTTTTTTTCTCTTTTTCCCCTTTTTTTCTTTTTTTTCTTTCCCCCATGCTTGCCCCCCCCGTTTTATTGCCCCTCCCCGTTTCAAAAAAATTGCCCCCCCCCGTTTTGGCCATGCCCCCACCGATAAACTACCGGGGAGGCGGCTTGCACAGGTCTGATGTCCATCTCAGACTAGTCTACATCTTTTCTGTCTAAACATACGCCTGGGGAAAAATCGCCCCTTTTTCCTGCCCTATTCTTAGAGCATTTTTTAAGGCTATTCTACCACTTTTTTTGAATTAAATTAAAAAACAGCCGAATAAACTATAGTTTTAGCTGCGCAATGACATATGTTTATAATCATTCGGTTGCCGAGATATACTTTTTTAACAGTTTTAATATTATCAATAAAACACAATATATTATCTATCAATAAAAAGTAGTTCCTAAGAATTATTGCGCAATTCTCCAAGAACCCATGTTTTTTTTGATCAATCAGTAACAAGGCAGGAATACTGGTTTTAAGATATAAGCGTTTGAAAAATAATTATATTAATAATAAAGAGAAGAAAAACATAATACTAAATTTACCCACGTTTTTTAATTAAGTTTGCGCGGTGCCGTGGGGCTTAATCTCCGTGTGGCACTCCCGCGCCACCGATAATTTATTTATAATAAAAATAAAAAATAAGAAGAAGATGAATTTAAATTACAAAATTTACCAAAGTTGTTTAATTATAGTTAGCGCTGTGCAGTGGCGCTCTAGACAAAGTTTAACTATGCTCTCTAAATATAGTTGGCGCGATGGTGTGCGCCAATTATTGCAATTATAATTTTTAAGAAAAATAATAATAAGAAGAAAAGGATGAACAGGAATTACAAAATTTACCCACGTTCTGTAAGTATAGTTGGCGCGGTGCCGTGGGCTAAATTGCAGTGTGGCACTCCCGCACCACCGATGATTGGAATTGTATTTTTTAAAATATAAATAATAATAAGAAAAAGATGATAAACATAAATTACAAAATTTACCAGGTGCTCTAGTTATGGTTGTGCCGTGGGGTTATAGTTATATATTAGTTGTATATTGGTATCTAGTTATAGTTATATATTGGTGCCGTGGGGCTAAATCGCAGTGGGCGCTCCGCACCACCTATGATTTCAATTATTTTTTGGAATAAAAAAATTAGAAGAAGATGATGAACATAAATTACAAATTTTATCCAGATTCTCTGATTATAGTTGGTGCGGTACCGCAGGGTTAAATCGTCGCGTGAACGATGAAAGAATATTGATTTTAAGATAATGAGCTTTAGAATTATAATAATAAATCGAAGAAGATGAACATAAATTACAAAAAACTTCCTCAACGTTCTGTAATTATAGTGTGCATGGTGCTTTGGGGGTTAACGCGCAGCATGGCATTCCCGCGCCACCGATGCTTATTATTATTTTTTTTAAAACTTTGAATTAATTTTGTCATCAGTAATGCAAGAATTAAAAAAAGTACTTTGTTGTTTTCGCCGTTTTCCGCGCGGTTGAAGTAGATGGCGCTGGGAACTGGTTCGGTTTCCGCCACCAATGAAAACCGAGCACCGTCTTCTGCTTTTTCGTGCGGTTTCTATGAGGAGCTGTTCGTTGTCTGCTCTGTACAATTCTTATTGTTGCCAAAAGGCTGTTATTGTGCGGCTGGGTGTTTTTATTTGCATATTTTTTAAAATTTTAAATTTTGATAAATAAATCGATAACAAGGACCTAAATGAAAAAGTGCTTCCTAAGAAAGTTGCGTAATTCTTTCTTCTTTCCAATGAGTCCATTTTTATTTTTGATCAATCAGTAACGAATGAAGAAGATCGCTTTTAAAGATTGAGCGTTGGAATAATAATAATAATAATAATAATAATAATAATAATAATAATAATAATAATAATAATAAGTAGAAAAAGAAGAAGAAGAAAAAGAAGAAGAAGAAGAAAAAGAAGAAGAAGGTTCTGAATTTTAAAATTTACCCACGTTTTCCAATAATGGTTGGCGCGGCGCCCCGAGGCTAAATCGCCCCGTGGCGCTCCCGCACCACCCATGAATGCATTTTTAAGACCGCCTGAATTTACTGGTTTCCCAATATTTGGCTATTATCAAAATATTTTTCTAGTATTTAAATTACCTAATTTAATTTTGTTAGGAAAAAAATAGAATAGAATTTAGAATAAGCATTATTTTATAATAGAATTTATACCTTAACTTTGATTACAAAACAGGTGAACATCATACGTTCAGCTAACACACATAAAAAGGTGCCTGCATGCAGCCCAAAGGTATTATAGTGATGGGTGGAACTACGGAACCCCCGGAACACCGAAACCGAAATTTTCCAAAAATCCGGAACAGGAACCGGAATTCCGAATTTTCTCAGAACATCCGGAACCGGAACTGCCCATCACTAAGAATTACAATAAATGATTCGTCGCCTCTAAAATACCTGTAGTTGTTATCTTTGGCCAGCGGTCAGAGTTTCGTTCAAAACTGGTCATTTCCATCTGGCACGCTCCTCGCCTTGCTCACCCTCTCTTCACACACTCGTAGGAAATCTGTAACCGCTGCGGGGTTCGCCCGAAGGTCCTCTGGTCTCAAGGTCGTGTTAATGTGTGTGCATGTGAATAGATATTGTGTTGTGTGTGTTTGTGTTTTGCATAGCGGGCAGTTTGGTGATGTATATTGTGTGGGATTGATTTTGTAGAGTAGACGAAAGGAGATTTCCCCGCCCTGAGTTGGGCGAGGGTTTTCCTGACCCCGCGAGGAAGGTATTCTTTCTCGTTGCTTATTGCTGGTGCTTTTGTTTGAAGTATTGGGTTTACTGGAGTGTTGTTAATGTGTTTTGCGACTGTGTTTGTGTGGATTTGTTGTTTTAGTGCTTTGTATGTTTTGTTGTGTATGTCTGTTGGAATGTTTGTTGTGTAGTTGTTGTTGTGAAAGACTGTTTGCTTTTCGAGCCTGCTGGGTGCAGGTTGTTGTGTTAAGTAGTTGAGTCTTGAGTGGATTGTTTGTGTACATGGATGCCGATTTTGCGTGGAGTTGAATGTGTGGACTTTAGCCTCTGTGTGTGTTTGTGTCTGTGGTGTGCCCTGTTGCGACCCTGATACCTTATTATCATAGGTATCGATACCTAAAATACTTTCTTCTGTTCTTCTGTTTGCTGTTGTGGCACAGATTCTCGCTTCGGTTAAGTCCATTCTTCGCTGTTCCTATGGCTGCTAGGAAACGTTCCAATTCAACCTTCTGATCCGTGATCTTCATTAGGAGCGACAGAATTGCGATAGACTTGTCAGCAATGATGATGCAGGGATTTCCGTCACGCTTTTCTCCTAGCCGTTTAACGACAAAATCATCTGAGTAGACAATGCTGGCTGCAGGCATCCCGCGTAGAAAATTTACAGAGAAACTGCCACAAGTTCCTCTGTAACCCTCCTCCTTTATCCTGGCTTGGAACAGGCACTGTATAAACAGTGGCGGAATGTTTATCATAGGTATCGATTTCGTCCCAATCAGATAATATAGATCCGTTTTTTCGTTTTAAGATTATCCCATTCCTTATAGCAGTGGCGTGCCCAGGATTTTAGTTCGGGGGCGGTCTGGGGGGGTAGGTACTAACCCTGAAGGGGGGTCTGGGGTGCGACAGCCCCCCGAAATGAGGTCTGGGGGGCGAGAGCCCCCCAGCGGGGTCAAGGGGCAGAGCGCCTTGTCAGGGGGGTCCGGGGGGCAGAATGTCCCCCGGGGAAGAAAATTTTTAATTTAAGGCCCTAAAATACACTAGAAATTTTAATTCCAGATGATAATTAAAACAAAATTTAAGGGTTTTTATCCCTATCCATTTAAAACATGTGTTTAAAACGTTAATAAAAGGTTAATAGTGTTTATAGTAGTTTTATTTAACATTTATGCCTTAACTATTAAGCGGCAAAATCGATTTTAAATCGAAAAACTTAGATAAATTGTCAATTTAAACTACCCGCGAAGCGGGGAAAATTTGGTTTTTTGACTATTAATATGCTTTTGGAAGGCATCAGAAAAGTTTCTGTATTAATATTTAAGAAAAAAAATTTTCTCTCCCAAAATTCAAAAAACGTAAGGGTCCCCCCTTACGCAAAAATTCGGCTTCGCCGGATTTCGGGGGGGGGGGGGCGGCCCCCCCCCCCCTGGGCACGCCACTGCCTTATAGGATGGTCTTCGGGTATGTAACCATTTAATAGTGATGAGCAGTTCCTGATTCCGGATGTTCCGGGCAAAATTTTGAATTCCGGTTCTGGATCCTGTTCCGGATTTTTGGAAACTCTTAATGCCGGTTCTCGTTTCGGTGTTTCGGGGGTTTCGCAGTTCTATAGGCAGTTCCGGTTCCGGATGTTCTAGGCAAAATTTGAAATTCCGGTTCCAGATTTTTTGAAAAATCTCAATTCCGGTTCCGGTGTTCCGGGGGTACATCACTAAAATTCATACCTTAATTTTCGCTAAAAAAACAGTTAACATCAATGTTCCGCTAACAGAGATAAAACGAGCAAGCAGCTCAAAATACTATGATTTTTCGCCTCTAAAATACCTTATCGTAAGTATCAATTTCGTCCCAATCAGATATAGATCCGTCTTTTCGTTTTAGTATAATCCGCTCTCTTATAGGATGGTCTTCGGGTATGTAGCCGTGTAACATTCGTCTCATCCGGCTGACTCGAGGCAATTTGGAATCGTTGGCAACCAGGGAGTCTAAACAAATTTTGTTATCATTTACATCAAAACATTCCTCTTTCAATTACTAGCATAGATAAACAAGGGGGGATAGGGTGGGTTCCCCCCCTAGCCTCGAAATTTCGGGCTCCCCCCTAGAAAAAAATCCAGGGCCCCCCTCCCCCCAAATTTTCGAATTTTTTACCCCTGACCCCCCTCTAGATTTTTAAATATGACACCACCTCCCCACACGAGAAAATTTTAAGTACTTTTTTATACTAAATTTTGTGAATTTATAGTTTGTTTGTTTGTTTGTTTACTCATAACTCCGATCACATTGTACATTAGATGTACAGTGTCGCGGTTTATATTATCTTGTATCATAATGGAACTCACCACCATTATTGGGCCAGTACAGCAGACTTATAGTAATATAACTATAAGTCAACCTTCTATAAAGAATTTAAGGGAAGAGTATTTTATTAAATGAAACATAATGCTTTTTTGAAATTGGAATTTTAACAATGTTGAAATGCCTCCTTGAAAATCCTACCAAAACTAAAAAAACTAATATTAATATATAAAAATTTTACATTATATAAGTTTTTTAATGCAATAAAATTATTAAATAAATGTATATATTTATAATATGAGTATTTATATGGCTATTATAACATAAATAGTTAGCATATTAATATTAGAATAAAACTTACTTTTGCTTGTTACCCTAAATATAGTATTAACATTTAATTTTATGCAATAGTGGTACGTATTATGCAATATATTTAACATTATAAAAATAGTTAGTAGAAATATTACTGTAGTTATACTAAGTAATTTTATTTACTATTTTAAGCAAATAGTGAATAGATTTTTTAAAATTTTTATATAAATGCAATAAAATTATTAAATAAATGTACATATTTATAATATGAGTATTTTATATGATTATTATAACATAAATAGTTAGCTTATTAATATTAGAATAAAACTTACTTTTGCTTGTTACCCTAAATATAATATTAACATTTAATTTTATGCTATGGTAGTATGGTACATATATATAATGCAATATATTTTAACATTATAAAATAGTTAGTAGAAATATTACTGTTGTTGTACTAAGTGATGTTATTTACTATTTTAAGCAAATAGTGAATAGATTTTTAAATATTTTTATACCACATGATGTTAATTGATGTTTTATTTTGAAGTAAATAGTGAATAGATTTTTAAAAGATTTTCGAAGCTCACCTGATTTTCCAGTCCTGATTAGATTGCAGGTTGAATACAGTATTGATTTCCAACATCCATATTGACGATAATGTATATTTGACGACTATGATAATATTTTGTTTTTTTGCCCTAATACTCTTCCCCCTCTCCATGTCTTTAGCTACCAATAGGATATTCATCCTATTGACATTGCCTGGCGCTCTCCATAGTTAAGGAGAACGTTTCTGCAAAGCAGAACGCCCACAGCGAAAAGGTCGCTGTAAAATTTACAACGTTGTTCATTGTAATATAATATAAAATAATTTTAAAATTTAAAAAAATATATTTTATTGTTAAATATTAAAAACATAAATCTATAACTAGAATTTTAGCATAAAACATTATTTATAAATTGCCAAAACAATTACAGTAAGAATAAAGGATGAAGATAGGACACATAAAAATACAATCTTTTTATATTTAGTATTATAACAACTCCCGATTCAAACTGAAACTCAGAGAAGCAAAAACTGATAGCGCGTCGGTCAACGAATACAAGAAGCAAGATTCAGCAAATCGCCTTAAAATACAAAATGCTTCTTCCAATTTACTCGGCCGCCAAGGCCACATCACATCACAATCTCACACTCCCTGAATCTCCCCCCCCCCTCCCTCAACCCACCCCTCCCTCCTCTCCCACCCGCCCCAACCCACCCCCCCCCTATTCCCGTTGTGTTAATGACTCAGAAATACAATGTCCTATATATAAATGCGAGCTTTAAAATAAAATTAGCGGGTAATGGTACAACCTTTAGTACTGAAAATTACTAAGCTAAACCGCACAAATAGACGTGGTATTCAATAAATACCAACCTGTAACAAGTTCCAATTACTAATGTGTTCATGTCTCAGAAATACTACGACCTATATATAAATGCGAGCTGTAAAATAAGACGGTTCAAATTAGCACGTTAGTCTCACTTAGTGAAGTAATAAGAATGAAGTTTACAAGTTAAAAAGCTGTATCGGCCATTTGTTTGTCAAAATTCTTAAAATAGCTTAATGTTTCGCAATACTTCTGTCAAAAAACTCGCTTTATTCGGCCTTTATATATCTTTATACTAGTAGTTTATAACTAACCAGTAGTTTTTATTGAAAGTTGAAGACGTAGCTGCAAAACGTCATCCGGTAATTTAAATTTTTGGGCACATCGTCTTTACTACTCAGACGTGTGCACGTTTTAGAAATGCTACCCCCCGCCCAAAATTGAAAAAGTACCCAAAAATTATGGCGTCATTTTTAAACTATTATGACGCCATCATCGCGAAATTTTTGCAGTTTTTAGCCTATTTCAATGCATTTTAACATATTTTTACTTTAATTTCGCTTTTTTGTTCTTTCTTTCTCTTTTTCCTTCTTTGTTTCTCTTTTTTTTCTTTTTCCCCTGGTTGCCCCTTCCCGTTTCAAAAAAGTTGCCCCCTCCGTGCAACCCCCAATAAAACCCCGGGAAGGGGGTTAGTGCTCAGATCTGACTACGACACAATAAATCACTATGTTAGGATAAAATCAAAGTTATTCTGACTCAAAACATTTTTGGGCACTTCCGTGTTAAAAGATAAAAAGTGTCACATCACAGTTACATGTATTTTATGACGATTTGAACTCATTCTGCCATGGTATTGACGGCACACTTGCACTTACCAATAACTGCATTTGGTGAAACTTTCCCTTGCGAAAACAGTGAAATGTCACCCCGTGGAAACACCATAACTGACAATTGTCTTGGATACACCGGGCTGTCCGGTAGTACCTGAATGTCCACCTGCTCACCAGTGGACTGATCAATGCTGAAATAATAAAACGCGTATTCTTTTCAGTTGAAAATTGTGGTAAATAATTACTAAAGTACTAAGTTGTCAGTACACTTTCTCAGCGTCTTTACTACCATAAGGAGTTACAATCAGTATAAAAAAAAACGTGAAGGTGAATCATAAATTATAACATTCATAGATGAACAAGGAGGGGAGGGGTAGGGTGGGGTCCACCACCCCCCTAGGCTCGAAATTTTGGGGCCCCCCTAGAAAATAATCCAGGGGCCCCCCTCCCCTTAAATTTTCAAATTTTTTACCCCTGACCCCCTCTAGATTTTGAAATCTTCCACCCTCCTCCCCTCTCGAGAAAAATTTAAGTACTTTTTTATACTAAATTTTCTTCCAAAAACCTAAATTTTTAACACAAATTCATGTTTTTACACTCTTTTTATACCTGAATATCACTTTTTATTCAATAAAATGTAGTATTATCTTATAAAAAAACTATTATTAAACCTTTAATGGTTTAAAAGTATTTTGCTTCGGAAATTGGACCCCACCTGACCCCCCTCTAGGTTTAAAAATCTTTCTCCCCGGATGGACCCACCGTAGAAAACTAGAGGGGTTCGACCCCCTCCTAGATTTTGAAATGTCATTTACCAGGGGTAAACACCCCCCTAGCTTTTTGACCGTGTTTATCTATGATAACATTTATAGTATTTTGCGTTAAAATATACAAAAGTTACAGTTACAATTAATTTTTCGACGATTTTAACTCATTTTGTCATGCTAACGACATGATATTCATATTCTTATTTGTGTGCTGCTTGCTTGCTATTGATAAAGAACGCTATGGAAAAACCTAAAGATTCAAGGTCTAAAGCACGTTTAATAACTGCAATAAATAATAATAAATCATTTACTGAGTGCATAACGTAACTGTTTAACGCTTACCTCTAACAAGATAATAACAACTAAATTATTTTAAAGACTATTGTCTTCTTAATATTAAGGAATAAAATATTATTACCGAGCTTCTTTGTCAGACTTGATAAGACCTAGTCTAGCTTCAGCAGAAGGGGACATTTTTGTCTCGTCGGTGGGAACGAATTCGAACAGGCCAGCTTCTGTTCGAGATAGTTTTTCCCAAGACTCGAAACCCAAATCTTCAAGAGCAAT
>JASAMX010032824.1:0-23791 GCA_030248175.1 Microlaimidae sp. YZB2_3
TATATATATATGTTCCACGCAAATTCTAACCTCCGTTATGGATATATAACATTTCTAATTTCGAGTTTTGACGCCAGTTCGCATTATTTTTGTATAGACTATAGTTTTCCACAAAGTTGTAAGAATTAAACGGACCCAGCAAGAATTAAACGGCCTGGACCGGATTGAAATACACTGATAACCGCCTTCTTCGTCATCCTGTTAAATCATTTTGTGAAAAAGAAAGGCCCATAATAAAATACTTTAACAGCTTAGTATCACGATGGTCAAAACCATCCCATTTACACGGAAGTTGTTTACTTTTAAAGATCTTCACACAGTTATGACGTTATAGAATCACTTTTAGCCAATTAGCGCATAGGAAAAAACTGATCTTCAATGAACGTAAAGATCTCCAATTTTTTGTCCTCCCACAACCATTTCCACAGAGCAAAACATAAATGACGTGATCAAGAATTTTATATGACATTTTTAAGGTCATTAAAATTTTGACGTGGTGGTTATAAAAAATATTTTTACTTCTTTTTTTGAAATGAATATTGTATAATTTTTAGATCTTCAATTTTTAGTTCCTCCCACAACCTTTTCTATAGAGCAAAACATAAATGAAGCGATTATGAATTTTATATCACATGTTTAAAGTCGTTGAAATTCTGACGTAGTGGTTATAAAAATATTTTTACTCCTTTTTTGAGCTGACTATCGTATAATTTGGCGATATGCTTTAATTTAGCTTTGATGAACTGCACAATAAAGTTATTTAAATAATAAAAAAGATTTTATTTAAAAAAAAACTTTAGGAGAAGAAGCTGATCTAGGGGCCATTATACAAGAGTATGAAGTGGAAAGGATGTTGACATTTGAGCAAAAAATCATAACACTAAAAGAAGTATGGCGTTTTAAATGGTTGCGCTATCCTTCTATTGTCTCTGCAATGCTCATGATGGCTAGGAATTTTGGTGGAATCGATTTTATTTAGTAGGTTTGATTATTATTATTATTATTATTATTATTATTATTATTATTATTATTATTATTATTATTATTATTATTATTATTATTATTATTATTATTATTATTATTATTATTATTATTATTATTATTATTATTATAATTACTATTATTATTATTATTACTATTATTATTATAATTATTATTATTTTTATTTAAAAGCCATTTTTCTATGAACATGTACTGGAAAAGTATTATAATATTTCACATCATCCGAATAATTCTGCTCCTTTTTAATATTGAAAAGAAAATTAATTTTTTCTTATGCAATTAAATTTACACCGAAAATAGATGGTTATGATTTTTTCAGCTGTTATTCCAGTGAAATTTTCAAAGAAATGGGACTAGATGATATCGAAAGCAAAATAGCATCAATATTGATTTTGATTCCTGGTTTTTTCGGAGCTTGCATGGCCACCGGATTGATAGAAAAAACTGGCAGAAGACCGATTTTATTTTCTGGATTGTTTCTATCAGTACTTGGTAAAAAAATTGGTGACGGTATTAAGAAAATTAAACTTACCTTGAAATGAAATGTGTGCTCTATAAAAATAAATTAAAAAAGAGGATATTTTATTCCAATCTTTTAAAAAAATTTAGTAGTGTGTGGACTTTTGTGGACCAGTGTCAGATAGCTTGCTCTTTTTTGTCGCTACGTTGCTTTGACACAATGGCTCAAAAGCGTTATAAAATGTGACTGCGACTCATAACTGTGGCTCCTTTTATCTCTTAACACACTTAATATAAATCTTATGTGTCAGTCACATTGATTTTATACTGATTGTGACTCTATAGGTCAGAGTGACGACGATTTTAAGGTATTGCCTACTAAACACATTTTTTCCTGGGTGAACAACATAAACAACACAGTTTACAACCTAGTTTGTAGGTTCTTCATAGTGCACTATCAGACCTGTGCACAGTCTGGAACTGCCCCCCTCCGCTTTATTGGAGGATTTGCCTCTGTTTTATTGCCCTCCCCGCCCACAAATGAAAAAGTAACCAAAAATTATGACGCCATTTTTGACCTATTATGACGCCATCATCGCGAAATTTTTGCTGTTTTTAGCCTATTTCAATGCATTTTAAACTATTTTAGACCTATTTTTACTTAAATTTCGCTTTTTCTGTTCTTTTTTCCCTTTTTTCCTTTTTTTTCTTTTTTTCTCCTTTTTTTCTCTTTTTCTTCTTTCTCCCCTGCTAGCCTCCCTGTTTAATTTTTGAAAAAGGTTCCCTGTTTTGAAATGGCCCCTCCACTTCCCTTTTTCAACACGTGTTTAATGAACAATCACGACGGTTAATTCAATGCACACAAAGGTTTGGAAAAGAATTAAATGTAATTGGTATGTGACGCTGGTGAACTATAAAACTGAACATAAAAAGTTTAGAAAACCAACTATTTTGCTCTTTTTTTCAACATTTTTCTAAACCAAGCGGTTGTCTATATTTTTTACTCATGTTTTTTTTAAAGTTAACTACCTTTATATACGGATTTTCGTTTCTTCCTGAAACCTTTGTGTACATGGAATTAATTGTCGTAATTCTTTATAGACCGGGCTCAAGTTTGTTTTTTAAACTTTGTTTTATATATTTTAAGTTCTTTTAACAAGTATTTAGCTAAAAAAGTTAAAAAAATATTAATTAAAATTTTGATTTTTTTTTAAATTTTAGTCTATCCTAAACAGAACAGCGAGACGCAATTTACATTTTGAGTTTTAAGTTAAAGAGTTAATTAATAAATCTTTTAATAAAATAATAATGAAAATAAATTTCAGGTTGCTTCCTAATATTTGTAGCAGAACATTTTTCCAAATATTCCCTGATCGCTCAATGTGCTATTGTTTTGGGAGCATGTTTTATTGCATTTGCTTTTTACTTTTCAATTGGTAATATTATTTTTAATAATACTTTAATTGATGTGAAATATCTTAAAAATTACGTTCCAAAAGATATGAGTATTATATATATAAAATCTAGTATGGCCATAATATAACTGGTTAACGCAAGTTTTTAATAAATTTTTACATAACAATTTGAAAGATACCTTTTTGTATTCGCGATCAATCTCACGGAAGTGGGATCGAGGTCTAGAAAGTTTTTTCAAAACTGTTAAATCACTTTAATTTTCTGTTAAAAAACCGCACAAAAACTACAGAAAGTATTACTACTGAACTAAATGTCATGCGAAATAACCCATTGACTGCGCGCCAAACATGCCTATGAAGATTAAACCACACCCTATGCAGCCATGCTCATGCGAATTAAACCACACCGCACGTAAATTAATTTTTACATGAGATTTATTTATTAGTAAATTTTTAGGCCCAATACCGTCGTTTCTATTTGCCGAGCTAGTACCAGAAGAAGCTCACTCCGTAGTCGGATCCTTAAGGTTGCATTTTTCAATTACAATAAGCAAAATAAAATTTGTTTAATGTAATGAAGTACACGAGCATTCAATAAAAATCACGTCAATTTATAAAGGGCCTCTAATTCCGAGTAAAATTATTAATAAGATAAAGCTTCTTATGTCTTAATTTCAGAAGAGCAACAAAAATTTTTAGAGATATTTTTAAAAAAAATTAAGATTTTTTTCATTAAAATCTTTTTAATTTTTTAATTGATTTTTGTTTAGTAATTATTGACTAAAAGTGGTTTTTATTGGCTTCTTTTTTAAAATTTTCATTGGCAGATTTTTGAAGGTCTTTAACAGTAAACATTATTTTAAAAATCAAGATAATTGCTATCAGCTTTACATGTTAGATGTTACCCATTGGTCAAAAAACTCTCCATTTGAACAAAAGCAGTTTAGTGTTAAAGAATCGCTTTTAGTCAATGAGCAGCAGAAAAAAAATCATCTTTGGCGAACGTGAATATCTCTAATTTTTAGATCCTTTCATTTTGATTCCCACATTACCGAACATATAAACGCAAAATCTAATGCAATTTTTCTTGCGAAAAAGCTAACTTTAAATATAGTTGTTATGCTCTCTCGGACATCTTACTGGTTTGACCACTCAAATTGCATGCTATACCATTAAATATTTAGTACATTGTCACCTTGTACGGATTTTTGCTGGTATACCAGTAAGAAGATACTGGTTGCGCCAGTAACCAGTAAAAAAACTACTGGTTTCACTGGTAAGCAGTAACTAAAAGAGTGCATTTGAAAAGGAGCATTTATTTACTGGAAAAACAGTCATTCAAATATTTACTTTTATTAGGGTGTTTCTTGCAAATTAAACCATTCAAAAATCTGTGTTTTGCTGTAAAATTAAACCTAATATTTTAGGTTTTTATTTTACCATTACAATAAGCATAATCAATACGTATTTATAGTATTATGGGGCCTTATTTAATGAGAAATAGGGTAGTGCATTTAATTTCGGCACTTTTTTGTTTTTCCAATGTAACTTTTCACTGTGTGACTGGATTTTCATGTTTGATAGCTCATTTTAAAGCTTTTACGATACTGCGTTGCGTCATAAAAGTTTTACTGTACGAAAGTGGTTTTTTTATTTAATTAAATCAGTTTTTAAAAAAAATGGAAAATTGCCGAAATTAAATGTATGCATTTAATTTCGGCACTTTACAAACAATTGATTGTTTCTCAGTCAAAAAATAATCATTTTCAAAAATTTAAAAGCTTATCATTATCTTCAGACAGTTTTCTTTAATTTAAGCTTCTACTTGTTGTTCAACGTGTAACTGGCAAAAAGTTACAGCTAAAATGCCAAATGGTATTTAAATGAGCAAAATTTGGAAAAACATTGCATTTAATTTCGGCACTTTTTAAAAGGACCCCCTTAATCGAGTTTAAGTTCAGTGCTATAGCCCCTACACATTTCAGCGTTGTCTTTTAACTATTTTCAACTACAATTTAACACCCGACCACTTAATTTAACCCGTTTTTACCTACAGCAATATGGGTGCCGAAATTACACTATTTTATTTTATAACGATTACTCACCACAGACGCAACGTAGAACCACGGGGACTAAAAATTCAGAAAATAGACTAAATTTTACCAGGACAGTTTAATTTTTAAACCAATATATTGCCTAATCACGAAATGCCCATTTTCTAAAAACGAGTAACGATTTTTATTTTTTATAGATCACACAATTTCACATGAAAATATCATAACATAACAAATAAAAAACTCACGACAGTCATCTACATATACTTAGCTCTCATTTGAGCTATCAAACGTCATATTCCGTCCAGAATTACCAAAGATATAGTCCAAAATCAAAAATGCCCAATTGGGAAAAGTGCCGAAATTAAATGCACTACCCTATGGACGTTTATAAAACACCTAATAAAAATACATCAATAAAAGTACGTTTACAATAAAATACTACAGTTTATTATTTATTAATTGTTTTTTATTTAAACTTATCAAATTATACAAAAAATGACTCTTTTAAATATACACATTCAACAAGCTGTAATTTATTAAAAATACCTAGCCTCAAACTATTTTCGAAAATCTTGATAATAAATTAATTTCAGCAAAGCCTTAGTTTTAACAATTTGATTTTAATATCTCCATACGCGCAAATTAAACGATTAACATTTATCTTTTTGGTAGAACGATTTAAATAATATTGTACTGCTAATCCCAAAGCAAATGAAAAAAAAATCAAATCTATTTAAAATTCTAGCCAAAGCCGAAACAAAGTTTCGAAAAAAAGCCTTATATTAAATGGAATAGATAAAATCTTATTATTTATTGATTTATTTTATTTATTTATTGATAAATTATTTAAAGCTACATAAATCTAAAAACTATATGCCAGAAAAGTCTGAAACAAGTGTCTTTAAAACCTGTAAATTAATAACAGATTTTGTAAAATTTTTAGAAAAACAAAACCCAATAAAAACAATACGTATAAAAGCTTCAGTTTGCGTTTTTTAACCATTAATACAACTTAATTCACATAAATCAAGAATCAAGAATCACATAAATTAAGAAAAATCAAGTTCTATGTCCGAAAAACATTGAAAAATTCAGATTTAATATAAAGCGACTTTTAATTTAACAAATACTTTGACAGCTAATTTGTTTTATGTAATAAATAGAAACATCAAAGAAAAAGTCGCCTTATATTAAATCCGAATTTTTCAATGTTTTTCGGACTTAGAACTTGATTTTTGTTTTAGAAAGCCGTTGATATGGCGGTATGTTTTGATTTATACGAAAATAATGATAAATTACAAAATTTAATGCACAATGCGATAATTTATTTGGACAAAAATTTTTCATGGTGACTGTGACGCTTGCGTTATACTTTTTTTGTATCGTTTTGACGACGTGTGACTTAACTAATACCGTGGTATTTATAGCTGGTTAACTCATGTAAAAGCTTAATCCACTTTGTGGGAAATTTATGTGAATTAAGTTGTATTAATGGTTAAAAAACGCAAACTAAAGCTTTTATACGTATTGTTTTTAATGGGTTTTGTTTTTCTGAAAATTTCACAAAATCTGTTATTAATTTACAGCTTTTAAAGACACTTGTTTCAGTTTTTTCTGGCATTTAGTTTTTAGATTTATTTTAAATCATTTTGAGAACGGGCTAAAAATGGTTTCAATTTTTTTAGTAAGACCTGATTTAACCACTTTTTGAGGAATTAGTTTTATTTGGACTTGTGTTTTGTGCTTGATTTTTCTGAATTGATGGTTTATTTTTAAACAACATAACCACACCAATGTAAATGGTTTTTCCAGGTTCCATATAATTTTGCGAGATTACCCAGACCAATCTTTTTTGGCAATAAATTTTTAGAGTGATTGTAGCTTCATAGTATTCCATATACAAAAATACTTTTTTTCGAAACATCGGTTCGATTTCGCTTAATTTCCGTCTTTTGAAACATTAGATCCCGCAGCGCTCACACGTCACCCAAGATTAATTTATTTCTAATTTTTTAAATATTTTTATTGTTGCCAGAATGACTGCTAATTAGTGGTTATTTTTTGATTGCTAATCAAAAAATAAGCACAAAAGAATGTGTATTACTGAGTGAAGTTGCTTAATATGTAATTCAGTAAGGAAAAAAGTGTCAATCAAGTACCTCAGTACCCAATGCGTAACTTAGAAAAAACTGGTCGTTTTTCACATAAACAGAGGTTTAAATACGGGCAATAGAGCATATACGAGGATAAAATTCAGGTGAAGCGGCAATTTAGCATCTACGTGCAAAAAGATCAGCTTCAAATATTTACCACAGGAAAAATTTTTTGGGAAACTCCCAAAAAAAAACACGAAAGTCAAAAAAGTTAAGCAAATTAAGCTTTTTAGTATGAAATTCATATATGTTTAGCAAAAATTTTTAGGTTTTTGGTATCAGAAAAACATGGGTAATATTTTAGTCATGTACAATGTTCAGATTTTTAATTCGCTAAAAAGGGCTCCGGAAACTAACTTAATCATGGAAGAGCGCTCTTCCCTGATTAAATTAGTTTCCCTATAATCATAAAATAAAAAAAGTTAATTTAAAATATTAACAAGAATGCATGAAATTAATTAATTAATTTCATGTATTCTTGATATTAATAAAAAATTCTTACGTCCATAATTTTTTTTTTACTTTTTTAAATTGTAAGTAGAATTTGAAACCATCCGGACGATTTTCTTCGTGTGTGAGATAAAGGTTGCAAAAAACTAACTTTCTAGTAGGAACAAAATAGTGTTGTAAAAAGTTACTTTTACTTTTACTTAAAGTAATAAAAGTATTGGATTTTGGATTACTTTTACTTTTACTTTTACTCGACTTTTGAAATTTCAATTACTTTTACTTTTACTCTTACTCGACTTTTGAAATTTCAAATACTTTTACTTTTACTCTTACTCGGATTTTTCACGGCAAATACTTAAATTAATTTAAGTAAAATTTAAGTAATTTTAATGGGTAGATTCCGTTTGAGCTTGTTGTAAAGTGAATGGCTGAAGATAAATTTTTAAGCCGCTAATACGCTAAAACCATTTATTTTGACTAAAAATGTTATTAAAATGACAATTTATACATAAAATAAGCAAAAATCTTTAGAACGCAGCTATGGAGCTCCAATAACCGGTGTTTTTCTTCGTTTCAAAATTACTTTTATTATACTTTTACTCTTACTTTTACTTAAAAAAATTGGTCTTACTTTTACTTTTACTTTACTTAAATACAATTTTGACAATTACTTTTACTTTTACTTTACTTAAATTAAAAAATCACAAATTACTTTTACTCTTACCTTACTTAAATTAAAATTTTTCGAATTACTTTTACTTTTACTTAAAATAATTCAAATTCAATACTTTTTACAACACTAGAACAAAATAAAAGTAGCTTCGAATTTGAGAGTTAAAGCCAGTGCAAACATTTAGATATTATAATATATTTGCCATTAGATTTTTAGTTTTGTTAAATTTTCATTTTAACAAAAATCTTTAAGAATTAATTTTGCAGCTTTGTAAAATTTTCAATTTAAGCAAAAATCTCCACGAATCCACAAAAAACTCAACTCTCTACAATTCAAAAATGTTGTATAATGTCACAATGTTGTCAAATTTTACTCAAAAACTCAAGCTAACTTGTTTTTTAGTAGTGTAAAATGGCATGGTTTTGAAACTATGTAGTAAATCATTCACTAATTTCTCAAGTTCCAGTCGCGTTATACTGGTTTTCATTGAAACAAGTAGTTATTGAGTTAAAAACCAGTAAATACGAATTATTTTTATAACAAATAATGGTTTTTAATACCGTTAAGATGTACTGGAGGGTGGTAGTTTATCTTAACTGTCTCGTGCCACCTATGATTCAGACTGACATTTATTTTGTGACGCAATTTTTTTATAAACTTACATGCCAAATATTGCGCAAGGTCTTGGAGCCTGTTTCATAAAAACATTTATAAGTTTTCACTTTACAAAAAAAAACTCCGCCTAATTTTGTATAATACGTGATAAAATGCGATAGGACGGTCCCAAAGTGTGACACGACGGTCCATTGAAAAAATGTTTTGTACAGCTATAAACAGTTTTACGTTTTCACAACAAAAAATTGCGTTCTTTTGCTTGTTATTGTTATTAAATTTTAATGTAAAGCTTTAATTTTGTTTTAAAAACAAACATCTAATATAAATGCAATTTTCAACAACACTTTGTTTTCAAAAGACAGAAAACAAAGTTTTAAACCAAACAAACTAAAATTTTATATATAGAAGGGCAACGTATTACTTACACATATTAAAACAACAAAATATAAATTACAAACATATAAAATCAAAAATTTTGGATCCAACCTACATATGATTTTTTATAGGTTACATTTTTACTTACTTACTTACTGACTTATATTTGTACATAGGTTTCATTTTGGTAAGATTCTCATACGCAGCCCAAAATTCGATTTGACCGATCGTAAACTAAAATAGACTTATAAAACATCTTTGTACACTAAATCGGAGACGCAAACTTTGTTTTTGTGATTATGTTTGAGATTTGAGTCTATCGCAAAGAGTTATAAACCATTCTATACCCAAAATATGACCTTTTTGGCATATGTAATTTATGATGTTAATAAAAAAAAATGTAAACAAACAAATTAAATTAAAAACTATGTTTTAACAATGGTAAAAGTCTAGAAAAAATTCTAAGTCTAAAAAAAATTTAAAAAAAAACTTAAAATTTAAAAGTCACATGGACCATCAAAAACATGGACAACAAAATTTGTTTGGCTTTAAACGCAAATTTAAACGGCGTTTTTTACCGATTTACTATTCCTAAGCCCAAACAAAACCTAAAAAACAAAAAATTGAAATATAATTGATGTTTATTAAAATAAATTGTTTTTCAAGAATGGGAATTTTTTCAGAACTAAACTTTGGTGGGTATATAAGCTGTTACTAAAAAAAATTGGTAGGTATCATGAAAAAAATAAAAGTACATTTATAAATTCCTGACAATTGATAATACAAAAAAATAAGGTAGAAGTGCAGTATAACACCTCCACAACGTTCAATAAAATTTTGCTCAAAATTATATGTTATTGATGGTGCCGCATCTAAATATCAACATGATAATTGGCGCTTGATGGCTGTTCTCGAGATATTAAAGGGGGAGTTCAAAATCCTCGATACAAAACTGCGATTTTTACCAATTTTTGACCATGGTTTTAGAAGGAAGTTTTTTTTAAAATATGGATTTTTAAGGACACACATGTAAATTTTGGACTTGTCTGCAGTTTTTTTGCTTTAATTTAAAGTTTATTGCAAAGCCATGGACATCCTAGTATGGACAGGCTACCCCACTTCTATAAACATTGAAAAATTGATTTTAAAACTCTATTTAATGTAGCAATTGAAATTTTGCATATAAATATATGTTATTGATGGTGCCGAATCTGAATATCACCCTGATAATTAGCGTTTGATAGCCGTTTTTGAGATATTAAAGGGGGAGTTTAAAACTCCCCATACAATTACAAAACTGCGATTTTTACCGAGTTTTGACCATAGCTTTAGAAAGATTTTTCTAAGCCTAAGCCTAAACAAAACCTAAGCCTAAGCCTAAGCAAAACCTAAGCCTAAACCTAAACCTAAGCCTAGGCAAAAACCTAAGGATAACCAAAGCCTAACAAACCTAAGCCTAAGCCTGAACCTAAGCCTAAGCCTAAGCAAAAGGCTGAGTGTTAGCAAAATCTGAGCCTAAGCAAAAGTCTAAACCTAAGCCTAAACAGCAAAACTTAAGCTTACTTAAGCAAAACCTAAAAATCAACCAAAATTTTTTCATGATAAATTTTTATTTACCTTTGTGTTTTTTTAAAAATTTAAAAAACCATCATCACTTTTTCCTGAGATGAAAAAACCCTGCTTGGTGACCTTAAAAAAACAACAAAGACACTTTTTAAAAAAAATAATGTCCATACATTGGCTGTCCATGAATATCATTGAAAACTCCACAAATGAATAAATACCTTTTACTGAATAGGTTTATTTTACGGCCCCCTCACCGTAGTCCAATCCTTTACAGTTACGTTTTATAAACATTAAAAACTTCACAAAAGTATATATTTTTATTTGATAACTAAAAAAACACATAATATAAACGCAAATACGCTTAACAGTGAAAATAGTGAAAAAAATTGATTTTGTATGGAGCTTTCCGAACTCTCTTTTTAATATCTTGAAAACGGCTGATGAGCTCCAATCGCTATAGTCATAACCATATCCGCCTTAAATAAATACATATATGTGAATGCAATATTTTTTTTTATCTCGCTGGAGGTGTTAAACTGCACTAATACCAAAAGTACCCATTTAATAAGATAATGAATATGTGAAAATTCACGTTTTTGGAAGAAAATTTAGTATAAAACTCACTTACGTTAAAAATTTATCTACTGAAGTTAAAGTTACGTACCCAAGTACTAAGTGAAAAGATGATCAAATCCACCATGGCACATCACACCCGCAAATTCTCAGAAAAAATGAAAAATGAACAACTTCAAGCCAGAGTAACAGAATTAGAGGCAGAGCGAGACGACCTACTGACCCGTGTAGAAAAATTTGAAGATGCCATGACAAAGACCTCCGGCGGAATGGATGAGAACATGATTGCCAAAATCAGTTCAAAAGTTATCCGGGAACTTTTGCCTTGGATGGAGGACCAAATGTGGAAAGCCAAACAAATTCGTGAACATTCAACGATGGCTGTAATAGCTGGCCTCCAGGAGTCCGCGAACCCCCAGGAAGACCAGAAGAAAGTTGAAAAACTGGTACAAGAAGCAATCAATGACACAGGTGAATTAAACGCTGCAGTCGTTGATTGCTTCCGTATTGGAAAAACAATTCATGGGAAGCCTAGGCTTCTGAAAGTTCGCTTTCTCAGCAACACTATGCGCAACAGATTCTCTTGTTCTAATCATAAGCTGCGCAGATCTGAGTTGTACAAGGACCATCTTTTACTATTTTTGTCAGACCATCTCTTACCACTGAGCAACGCGAGGAACAATCTGCTATGCTTGCAAAAGCTAAGCAGTTGGGAGCTGAAGACAGAAACGTGTTCATCCGTTATAGTGACTGTGGTGACCCTTACCTGTATGATCAAGACAAGCAATGCACACTTGAAACTAGAGCTTAACCTGCAATTCTTCTAAATAAGATAAAACGCGACCCAGTTGCATATACAATCTCAAAACCAAATACAACAAAAACTTCAATACACTTAAAATAATTTCTTTTAATTCACGATCTGTTTTAAATTGTTTGAACGAGGTTGAGCCCTTAATTACAGGTGCTGATAATAATTATAATTTGCCAGATGTGATACTAGGTCAGGAGTCCTGGCTTCATTCTGAAATTCCAAATCAGCTAATAGTAAAAGATAGTAATTTTAATTTTTTGACAAAAGATAAACATCTAGGTGAGGGTGGAAGTGTTGGTACGTTAATTAACAACAAAATAAAATATAATAAAATTACAATCAACCATAAATTTAATAACTTCGACATTATAATATCTGATCTTATTATCTTAAGTAATAAAATTCGTCTGATAAATTTGCATAGACCTCCAAACAGAAAAGCTGAAAATGACTCTCATTTATTGAACTTGATTTAATACTATACAACAAATCATGCACATACAATCTTATTAATAGGCGATTTAAACCTTCTTGGTATTAGGTGGAGTGAATTTAACCTAATAACTAGCAACTCACAAAATGAAAATAAGTACTATGTAAAACTTTTAGAATTAGGGTTTTCCCAAGCTGTTTCTGAATCTTCCCGTGGTAATAATTTTTTAGATTTGGTTCTAACCAACGACCCAGAAATGATTCATAAAGTGCATTTATCCCCTAATTTTAGAAATTCAGATTATGTTGTAATGGGTTGTGAAATTAATCTTTGTTAATTTAATGAAACTATTTCTTATAAAAATACTAAACTTTTGGTACCTGACTTCAAAAATGCTGATTACAAGTCAGTAGCTATGTTTCTTGCTTCTATAAACTGGGATATCAAATCTAAATATCTCAGAACAGTTCAAGAACTTTGGGATTGTTTTGTAATTATAGTGACTGAGAGTATTACTTTACATGTACCAATGGTGAATAAAAATAAAAAAATATACCAAAAGGAAAAGTCGATACCCCAAACATATTATTAAGCTTCAGAACAAAAAGATAAAGTTGTGGAAATGTAGATCAAAAAATATTAATTTTAAAGACGAATTTAAGAAAATTTCAAAAGATTATTCATACAGTGTTAAAAAATTTAATTCAGAATTAGAGGAGGAAGTCCTTAAATCTTGTGACATTGGTTATTTTTTAAGTATAGACTAGTTCAGAATAAGCGTCTTTTACTGTACGAGAGAGGGTACAAAAAGAAAAAAATAAAATTTGAAAAAATCTTAGCTTTCTTAGTTTCTTAAGTTTAAACCTATACTTCATAAAAATTGCTACACGATGATATGTTTCACTACGTTGAAGTGCTGTAATATATCAGTTTGTGCTAAATAAATTTTTGTTTTTTAATTAAACGTCACAATAGATTAAAATCACTACTAAAATAGTATTATCCTGAACAGTGATTTCGAATTAGTAAAAATAAAAATGAAATTTGTGCTTTTAAACTAATTTTAAACCTACATAGTTTTTTATAATGTTTTGCTTGTAAAACTATTCAAAACTTTAAAATTAATTTTAAAAAGTCCATTCCAAACTTTTAAATTAAGCATTTTCTGTAATTGAAACATTAAAAAACTGGAAAACAAGCGCGCCAGCAGCGCCGTACCTACGAAGCGGCAAAAAACTAAAAATCCCCAAAAACTGTTTTTGCTTTTGCAATATTTAAAAAGTATTTAAGAAATTTTGAAGAGAAGGGATCGATATTTTAAACCAATAAATATTTGAAATATTTAAACCGTAAAATGCACTAGTCGCTCGCTGGTTCTCAATTTTCCCTCTACATACGATTGGCGCTAGTAGTTATGTACCCTCTTCCTAACACTAAAAAACCCTTATTCCAAACTAGTCTATATTAACAGAAATCTCAAATCCAAAGAATCAATTCCGCCAAATTTTTGTGAAGATGGCACTTTTGCCACTGAAGATTTGGAAAAAGCTACAATTTTTGGAGAATATTTTAGTTCTGTTTTCACTAAAGATAATAATAAACTTGCATATTTTGAGCCAAAAAATCTTAAAATTCTTGAAAATATATACTTCCCAGTAAAAGATGTTTTAAAATTTCTTAAAAAAACTACCAAATATACTGTCACGCACCCCTGATTGTATACCGGCATTGTTTTTTAAACGTTTAGCAAAAGTAGTAGCAGAACCTCTTTCCAAAATATTTAAAAAATCATTTAACTCAAGAGTTAAATGTTGACCTGCCATATGAGTAGAAAATTGCTCTAACGAACTCAGCACATAAAAAATTCTCTAAATGTCAAAATAAAAACTATTGTCCAATTTTACTTACGTGTTTTTCATGCAAAATAAATGGAGCAAAGTGTAAAGTATGAGCTTTTTATCTTTTTTGTAAATATATCTTCTAATCTGCAGCACGGTTTTAAAGATAAAAGCTCAACAGTTAAACATGAGGATCTGACTCTAGCTGTTCAAGATAAAAAATCAGTAGATGTTGTTTAAAAAAATTGGCAACTAAGCCCATCAGAAAATAAGTGTGAAGTATTTCATATCAACTGTTTAAACAAAAAAAAATCAGATGGATTATTACTTAAATAATAAGAAATTACCTAAAACCAAAATAGTTAAAGATTTAGGGGTTTACATGAGTGACGATTTAAAATTTACATCTTATTGTCAAAAAATAGCCAGTAAAGCTATGAAAACTGGAAATTTATTATTTAGATGTTTCAAATCACAATCTGTTAAAAATTATCTCACTGCATATAAAAGTTTTGTACGTCCCACTTTAAAATATGCAAGTTCTGTTTGGAACCCATATATGATTAAAGATAAGCATATTATTAAAAAAGTCCAGCGATCATATACCAAAAGAGATTTTTAAGGGTCACCTAAAAGATAAACTTAGAATCTTTGCAAAAACGCAGAGAGAAAGCAGATATGATTAAAACATTTAAAATAGTAAATGGTCTGGTTAATTTAAATCCTGATAACTACTTTACTTTCAATACTAATCAAACCAGAGGACATTAAAAAAATTTAAAATACAACATAGCAGAATTAAATGTAGAAAATATAGCTTTTTCAGTAGAGTAGTACCAAAATGGAATTCTATGAATAAAATGCAAGTTAGTTCCAAAACAATCTATAATTTTAAAAAATCTTTAAGAATGTAAAACGATTAGTATTTCATTTATAAATTATAAATAAAGAACTTTAAAAGTAAAGCCTTTAGTCATTTTTTTCTAGTAAGCATAGCCAAGACTTCCTTTGTGATATGTGTTTTTCTTTCTGTTACAATTTTTATGCTATATTTGTATTTTTGTGGCCCAACTGGGTTGCATATTCATTTTGTATTAACTGTTTTTTGTGATACCTTTTTTTAACTAGTAATGAACTTATCTTAATATTAATTTGTTTAAAAGCTTAATAAAAAAAATTTCCTAATAACATAAATTATACATTCAAAATAGGTCATTTTTGGATATAAATCGGCTCATAACTCTTAATGAAAAGCTTAAATCTCAAAAATAACCAAAAAAACAAAGTCTAAGGGTCCGATTTGGGGTATAAAGATGTTTTATAAGTGTATTTTATTTTAGGTTTGGTTAAATCAATTTTTGGGACACGTATCAAAACCCTACCTTTCATTTTTAATAAAGGATATTTTGGAGGCTCAAATTCTTCGATTTCTTGAACTCCTTCTTATCTTTGTATTAATTTTTTTAATAATAAAAAAAGTAATGCCATAGATAATTTTGCTGAATTTAATTTCATCCCACAGTGTAAATGTTTACAAAATTTTAAAAGCTAAAGTTGAAATCACTGAGGCTAAAATTAAAGGCATACCACTCTCCATCAAGAAGAAAGAAAAAATAAACACACAAGCCAAAAAAAATAAAAAATAAGTCGGCAGCGGAAGTGTAGCCAATTATTATTAAATTGCGTCACGTGTTCCTCCACATGTGATATTTTCTCAAAGAACGAGTGGTTACTTGACTGACCACCCTTACAATGTCACCATGATGGAATTCGTCTTTAAGTTGTAGATAAATTATAGATTTTGTTATTGAAAAATGTTTCACTAGTTCTGCAACAAACTGGATAACAGGCTTTGTAATCTTATGTACATTTGAAACTTTGCACTACTACATGGGTCCTTACGTTCAATGGTTATTCATTCTGCCTACAACTGGTATGTTTAACCAAAATTTAAAAAAAATTTTCCTTTATTTCTAATTTAACTTGAAATACATATGACATGTATAAATTCAGTACAATTGTGATTATTGTCTATTGCGTTTATCTCTAAGTAATTTTGGATTTTTCGCTGTTTTGACTATATTTCTGAAGCCTCTGTTTCCTGGTAAGTTTGGTTTTTACAGTTTTTATTATTTTAAAAACTTTTTTTTTAATATTGTTACTGTACCGAATGGATAATTAGAACTTATTTCAAGTTTTATTAATTTCCACTAATAAAAAAATAATGTTTTGTTGGTTTTATTTTTAAGAAATAAACAGCATGAAAATACTAACAACCTGCATTCAACAATTACAGACAGTTAAGCGTTTACTTGACAGCTGGGTACACGACTTACTAACTAATTAACTAACGCTTTCTAATTATTCCTGGTAAAATTTTGCTAAGATAAGTGTATCAGTTTCAAATTCCAAATTTTTAAATTCTTTATTTTTAGCAACAGCTATTTATTGCTGGAGTCGTTTACCTGAAACCAAGCAGAAACCTGTGGATGATATAATCAATTTTTACAGAAAAAAATATGAAGACAATTTGCAGAATGACAATGAAATTTATGGTCTTCAACCCTACGGCTTTGTAAAAAACTATGGCGCCGCTTAAAATAAATAATGTAAATGTAATATGTAGGGTACGTGAATTAAAATTGACTTGGCCTTAATTTTGGCCACCAATTTAGGGTGTTAGAATATTAACTTATTTTTGAAATACAAGAGAACAAGCAAAAAAGTGATTGGTTCATTGTTGAATAAAATGTTTTTGTAGAGTTTTATATTCCTGTCAATTCTAAATTATCAAAATTTTTATGCAAAACAGTGTATTTTTGTGATTTTTGGCTTTATGCTCTGTAGTTTAGCTTCATCAAATTTAAAACAAGGCAGTATATTACCTGAAATTAATGATATGTAAAAGCTCAAAATTGCACGCAAATAAACAATAGCTTCAAGGTTCCTGGTAATTAATTAGTGGTGTTGCAACCTTCCAATATTATGCTTTGAAGCTCCGGTCATTTAAAGGAGAGGAAGCTCTGAAACTTAGCCCTTTAATCAGCAGTTTTAGGCCTATTTAAACTTGAAATAAATTTTAAATAATATTATGCAATATTAAGAGGATTTTTATTGTTTCAAATAAGTTTTGAAAAAAATTAGTTTTCATAAATTTTCACAAAATAAGCCATGGCATCAATTTTGAATTAACTAAAAATAAAATTAATAAGAAATAGAAGTCCGCGATCCGTTTCTGCTCTGGAGCTCCTAAAATCAGAGCTCCAAGAAAATTCACTATTGGGGATGACCCGAAGCCTCAAAAACAGAAGCTTCGCTTCGGCTTATTTAAGCTTAAAATATGTTTTCAGTTATTCTTATATATTTTTAAGACTATTTTTTATCGTTTGAAAAGATTTGGAGTTCCAAAAGGCAAGTTCTTCTATGGAGCCCAGGGATCAAAAAAACATCACTATATAAAACCACATATTTTTCTTTTATTTTTATGTTTTAAATTTTAGTTGAAACTAAGATATAAGCTAAATTAAATCTGATTAATGATTCAACGCACGTGACTAAGTCGCCTAACAAAATTTATTAAAAAACCACAGAAATAAAGGTATTGTTTTTAAAAATAAAATAATAACTTTATTCATTGTGTAATTTTTTACGCCTTATAATGAAACCCGCTGGGTCTTTGATAATTTTTATTCTAAATGATTTTAAAATTGTTTTAAAAAAAAAACATAAAATAAAGGTGTGGAGATTTTTGTATGAAGTATGAATTTTTGTATGTATTTGTAGAATATTAGTTTACACACGAAAAGTTAATTATATCTTGTAAAAAATATATAAAAAATACATTTAAATGCAAAAAAAAAGAATTTTTGTACAAAAAACTATACCATAAAACTTAGAAACGCTCTTATTAAAATAAAATTACAGGGGGGGGGGGCGAAAATATAATTAGGGGGTCGAAAATATCATGGCTCAGCCTATGAGGAAATCGCCGGGGGGAGAAAATATAATGGCACAAATCTATGATAGATTCGCCTGGGGGCGAAAATATTATGGCATCGCGCTATGAGGAAATCGCCGGCCGGCGATAAATAGGGGGGCGAAAAAATCATGCGACCGCAGCCCCTTTCTCCTGAGTTATTAAAAGGTTTAAAAGTGATTTTAAAACTGCCCAATAAAATATCTAGAGCCCCAGATTGTTTGCTAGCTTTCTTTTTACAAAGATTAGCGTCTGTAATCGCCAAACCTTTGGCTATAATATTTAGAAAAAATTTTGATATGACTGGCTGATTACTCTTATAATGCTTCTTTATAAAAAAGGCCCAAAAACTAATGAACAAAATCACCCCCCCAGTATCATTGATTTCATACTTATGTAAAATAATGGAAAGGCTTATTGAAGATGAACTTTTATCTTAAAAAATATTTTGTCTTAGTGCCAACATGGCTTTAAGGTTGGGAGTTCAACTATAACACAGCTTTATGAAATCCTTAATAAATGAACATTAGCTTTAATAAAAAAAAACAAATGAATATAATATGTTTAGACTTTGTGAAGGCTTTTAACACTGTAGGGTAACTGACTTAATTTCGGCCACTTTTTTTTATTTTTTTGAATAAGTTTTTTCTGGCTTTTTCAATCAAACCAAAATTTGGCTTAAAAATCAAACAATAGCTATATTTGTTATTCCAGTGCAAAATTTTAAAATTTTTGTTACACTTAAAGATCAGTGGAGATTTAAAGTCTTCTTTTTATAGTGGCCGAAATTAAGGCGCGTACCATTTATTTCGGCCACCTACAAAAAACTGGCCATAACTATTGCTTAAACGAATAATAAAAATTTCTAAAGGTTGCAAATTTACTCTTAGATATTGTTCTTGGTACATATAACTTAATTTTTACCGTTTTCAAACTTTAATAGTTATTAGCAAGACTTTAAATAATTATGTCAAAACCTTAAAAAAACAAGTTTTAATAATTTGTATTTTTTGTTCAATTTTTATTTTTGGCTTAAACAACGTCAAAACAAAGTCAAACGAGCAAAAAAAATTCTTTATAAATACGGTAGTACAATGATATTTAAAAACAGCAAAAAACGGCAGGTTCTTTCACCTAAATTTTCAGGTGGCCGAAATTAACGGAATCCTAAAATGAGCAGTTAGTTAAACGCTTTGCAAAATGATTTTGAAGAAAATATCAAAACATGAAAATTAACAACTTTGAGCCTTAAATAGAAGATATTTTAAGGTTATATATTGCTTCGTTCTAAATTTGATGCAGTTTAGACACAAAGCAAAAATTAGGAAAATCACAAAAAATTCACTTTTTGTATGAAAATGTTGATAATGTAGAATAAAAAAAATAAAAAACTTTTGCAAAAACATTTTATTCAACATTAATCCAGTTACTTTTGTGCTAGTTCATTTGTGTTTTAAAAATAAGCCAATTTTCTAACACCCTAAATTGGTGGCCGAAATTAAGGCGTGGCCGAAATTAAGTCAGTTACCCTATATATCACGGATTTTTTGACATAAAAAATATATTAAGACAAAAAACAACACAAATTATAATCTTTTACTTAGTAATTCAAACATTTTTTACGTAAAGCTTAAAAGTCCTCAATCAAGGACCTTACAAAAAATTGCGCGTGACAAAATATGACTATAAATGAAGAAAATTAAAAAGAAACAGTTTAGAAACTTAATCCTAGCATTTTTGTGACAATCCGAGCATAATTAGGTCCAATCCCTATGAAGAATTTTTCGCCCAACACCAGTAAATATGTACGTCCAATAAGCGATTAAAAAAACAAACGGCGGGAACATGTGCCAAAATTTACTGAACACAAAATACATCAAATAGTTTATTGAAATAAAGCATTACAATTGCAATATAATAAAAAAAACACAAAAATTAGTATAATAGTAAAATTTCCATATAAATTCTCTGAAATCCATTTGAATTTTTACAAGAAAAAATGTGTTTGCAGAGTTTAACTTTTTACGTGCTTAAGGATGCGAGTGAAAAATCAATTTTACCTAGATAAAAGTCGGGTTAAATTTTTTTCTATTGTTTTAAGAATAAGAATTTATCCAACTCGAGAGGTGGTTAAATATTTTCTCCCGTAGGATTAATTTAATAAAAAATAAAATACGCGCATTGATTAAATTTTTTATTTTGCGTGAGGTGGTTTGGCGGCGCGAGAAAAAAAATTTTAAAAAAAATTCATTGCAATCATTTTCTGTCCCATATGCGGCAGGTTTATTTATTTACAATATATATTTATTTTTGTTATTTTCATTGAAATGGATTTATCGGAGTAAATATAAGGGTTTCTTCAGAATGCGACCCCTGAGCGAAACGAAACACACCAGCCAGGTCACGTGGCTGGTGTTTGGTAAAAAACAAAATTATTAGACCTTCAAACACTAAACAATTTCCGATTAAAATGCGGGTTTGGACCAGAGTGGGGGGAGGAGCAAAAGCTTTCCAACGGCGCCAAGGTAGTGTTGTGATAGTTAGCCGAAAATTGAAGTAGGCAGTTAAGTAGGTAGTTAACTACTTTTAAAATTATAATTAGGTAGTTAAGTAGTTAAATAAAATTACAAGTAGGTAGTAAGTAGGTAGTTAACTACTTGAAACTTTTGAAGTAGATAGTTAAGTAGTAAGTAGTTAAGTAGGTATTTAAGTAGTTAAATAAAATTACAAGTAGGCAGTAAGTAGGTAGTTACCTACTTTTAAGTAGGTAGATAAGTAGTTAATTTTTCAACTAAATATTAAAGTCTTAATAGAACTAAAAATTTAGTAATTCTCAACGTAAAATCTTTTTCACTCCTTAATAATCAGTTATTTCCCTATTTTTGTGGTTTTTGCCAGTTTTTTATATTTAGCAATTCTTAGGAGACGTATGAACAGATAATATAATAGTAAAGATTCAGGAAGTTATGAAAAAGAAAAAAAATAATTTATTGTTTAATTAACTTTTGTTTTGCAGACGTATTTGGCAACTAACTTTTGTTTTGCAAACGTATTTGGCAAGCCGACGTATTTTGCAAGCTTATATAATTTTTTTTGTATTTTCCACCCATTTATTATATAACGGTGATAATGTATTACGGCTTGCAAATGTAGATTGCTTTGGATTATTAGTTTTTTTTTGGGTTTTCACAGCAGAATTTTTTTCCTGTTTGTTGCAAAAACTTCCTTTGCTTCATCTTTGTGGTTGGATTTTAAATGAATAACATATGAGTATATTCAGCCGAAATTACTTAAGTTTCATGAAGTTAACCAAAAAATATCCCACACAGACACAACATTTGCTTCATTTTTTTAATTCTAAAAACCTAATTAGAGTGGATTTCAAAAAAAAGAGGATGATCATTCTTTCAACAGTTTCTCTTCAAAAACTTTTTTTTAAAAATATATTGGAATCATAATAAACACGATTAAGACATAAAAAATCTTTTTTAATATAAAAACTTAATTAAAAAATTTAAAAAATGCATCATATTTTGAACAAAATTAAATAAAACAAACAAACAAAACAAAAAGATTTTTGTTTTATTTTAACTAAAAAGAACAATAAAAGTTTCTCTTTTTATATCAACAATTTAATGTATGGCATAGTTAAAAAGTTTAACTATTTGTAGCTTTCGTACAAATGACAAGTGTTATAAACAAATAAGTAGCACTTTTGTCTTGTTGCTAACTTAAAGCTTACTACGTTTTCAATTTTTATAAACTTGGTTCATAAACAATAAAGTTCCTTGTGTATAAAGTCACAGTTAAAATTTCAGATATGTTTTTTTATTGAAAATGTCACTGTTGAATTTCCTCAGACATGTTGTTACATTCCATTTTAAACAGTTTTAATGTTTACGTAATATATGCGTCCCACAGATATTAATTATTTGTGTAAAGCTGCTTACTTTACTAACTACATTCTGCCTACTTTGTAACTACTTTGTTAACTACTTGTATTAAGTACTTTATTTTTTGAAAGTAGGTAGTTAAGTAGGTAGCCAAAATCATGGTAGTAAAGTAGTTAAGTACTTAACTACTTAAGTAGTTATCACAACACTAGCCAAGGGGCAGAGCCCCTTCAGGGGGTCTGAGAAGCAGAATGTCCGCTGGGGATGAAAATTCGTAATTTAAGACACTAAAACACACCCAAAAATTTGTTTCCAGCTAATAAGTCTAAATTTAAGGAAATTTATCCCTTTAAATTCAAAATACATACGTGTTAAAACATTATTAAAAGTCTAATTTATTGTTTATATAGTTTTATTTGACATGTATAACTTTAATATTGATAGGCATAACTGATTTAAATTTAAAAACTAAGATAAACTACCAGTTTAAACTACCCGCGAAGAGGTAAAGTTTTGTTGTTTTTTTACTATTATTATGAGTTGGAACGCATCAGGAAAGTTTTTGAATCAATAAAAAAATCCGGCTTCGTTGGAATTTGGGCTGCCCCCTCCCCCTTCCCTGACCCCACTCTCCTGGCACGCCACTGTACTCATGCCTCCAAAGGAATCAGGTGTTTTGGGGCGCGCATTATAAAAACTATCTTGCAAAGTATCCCATTAAATCAACACGCAGAAATTTTGTTCAGAAATATTTGTTATATTTTTTATATATTTGTTCAGAAAAAACACTTAAAAACCCTTTTAAAAGCCCAACCTAAGGTTTTTAGGGCAAACTTAATCATTTGTATTCTTAATTTTTAAATCTATAAAATAATTTTAATAAGTGATGTTGATCGGAGCTTTGGAGCGGAGTTTTTATTTTAGAAGTTTAAAAGAAGATGAATTCCGAAGCTTAACCAAAATTTGCGCAAAAGTTATGCATATTTAAAGAACAAATATTACTATATATGTGCTATACAAAAAATTTAAATCTTGATTTTCTTACCAAAAATTAATTCAAACGAAAATAATAAAAGAAGAAAAATTTCATTTTTGGTTAAATAACTGTTTATTTTGGATTTTACCACAACAAATTAATTTTGTGTGTGTTTGATCAATTGGTTTGCAAAATATAGTCATTCAATTTTTTTACAGTCTTTAGTTTTTTGTAAGACGCGTTAAAAATATTACTAAGCTTCAATTAAAATATTAATCAAAAACAGATGAACAATGGAGCTCATTAATTCCAATTATGGGTTTAATTATATAAAATTTCAATATTTTTATATGCGAAATAATTTCGCAAATTAATAATTTTATGTGAAAAAAAATTCGGAGCATAACTTTGCAGTGCTTTACAATAATAAAGACCTGGGCTTTACAATAATAATACGAGCTTTCACTGTAGCCATTGTGCCTGCACTGAGAAACATGAATCGAAATTATCCTTAAACCTGCTT
>JASAMX010032825.1:0-22738 GCA_030248175.1 Microlaimidae sp. YZB2_3
AAAGATAAAGATTTATTTTCTAGAGTACATTAGAACATGATAAAAAAAATAAACACAAATGTTTTTAATTAGTGTTACAAAATACAGTGTTAATGCAACCCAGTTGAGTTACAATAACAAACACCGAGAGAAAAAAAATTACATAATATACATAAAAAGTATTACAAAGGCAGACCTGGCTCTCTAGAAAAGAATGACTAAAGGCTTTAAATTATAAAGCTCTTCTTTTAGTCATTTAGTAATCTATTACAAGTTTACCACTGCTATAAGGATTTTTTAAATTGATACAATGTTTTAGCACATACTTGTGCTTCACTTAGCAAATTCCATTTATTTGTGACTCTATTAAAGAAACTGTATTTTTTGCAATTTAGCTTACAATGTTTAATTTTGATCTTTTTTGAATGCCCCCTAGTTGGATTTTCATTTATCATAAAATATTTATCTGGATTTAAATTTACCAAACCATTTATTATTTTGAATGTTTCAATTAAATCTATTTTATCTCTACGTTCTTCTAAAGTCTTCAATTGGAGTATGCTTAATCTATTGTTATATCCATTATCAAACATATTACATCTTTTAAATAATCTTTTAGTAAATTTTCTTTGGACTTTTTCTAAAATATATTTATCTTTATTCATGTAAGGATTCCAAACAGGACTGGCATATTCTAAGACTGGGCGGACAAAACTTTTATAGGCAGTGAGATAATTTTTAATTGATTTTGATTTAAAACATCTAAAAATTAAATTAGTTGTTTTTAAAGCTTTACCAGCTATTTTCTGACAATGTATTGAAAATTTAAGGTTGTTATTTATGTATACCCCTAGATCCTTTACTAATTTAGTTTTAGGCAATTTCTTATTATTTAAGTAATAATCCGTTTGGTTTTCATATTTTTTATTATTTATATGTAGAACTTCACATTTATTTTCAGACAGACATAGTTGCCAGTCGAAAGCCCATTTAGCAATTCTATTCAGATCATCTTGTAATTTAATTCTATTGTCAGATATCTCTGAATAACAAGAATAGACTTTTGCATCATCTGCAAAAAGCCTAATCTCAGAGTTTTGTACACAATTGACAATATCGTTAATATATATTAAAAAAAGGAATGGTCCTAAAACAGAACCCTGTGGTACCGAGCTACTAACTGGGTAAGAATCGGAAATAGTATCATTTATTATTATTTTCATTTCTCTATTTGTTAGAAAAGCTTCTATCCAATTTAGCAGCTTTCCAGAAATCCCATATTTATTTAGTTTATACAAAAGTTTTTGATGTGACACAGTATCAAAAGCTTTTGCAAAGTCCAGATATATTATGTCAACAGATTTTTTGTCATTAACAGCTGTAGTCCAATCGTTGTAAGAATCAAGGAGTTGTGTAGTTGTTGAGCTTTTATCTTTAAAACCATGCTGAAGGTGAGATAATATGTTTTGGAAAAAGATAGAAAGCTCATACTTTACAATTTGTTCCATGATTTTACAACAATAACAAGTCAGTGAGATTGGACGGTAATTTTCCTTTTCAGATTTAGTAAGTTTTTTATAAACTGGTGCGGTAAAGGCAGTTTTCCAGTCTTGTGGAAGTGAACTGGTGTTAAAAGATTTTTTTAAAAGATTTTTGAAAAATTTTTGAAAGTGGTTCTGCAATGACTTTAGCTAAGCGTTTTAAAAACAGTGCAGGTATGCCATCAGGAGTACGTGACAATTTATTTGGTAGTTTTTTTAAAAATTTTAAAACATCTCTAACTGTAAAATTAATGTTTTCAAGTATGTGGTTATTTAAGGGTTCAAAATAAGGGAGATTTTTGTCATCTTTAGTGAAATTTGAGCTAAAATACTCACCAAAGATTTTTACTTTTTGCACATCTTCAGTGGCAAAACTTCCATCAGCGCATTTTATGGGGGGTATATTTTCCTTAGGTTTAATTCTTTTGTTGATAAATTTATAAAAATGACCAATATCATTTGATCTAAGTACTTCTGCTTCTCTATCTGAATTAAATTTACTAACGCATTTTGTATATTTTTTTGAAATTTCTTTATATTGTTTTGAGAAATTTAAGTTATTATGTCTAGTTTTCCACAAATGTTTCTTTTTGTTTTGAAGTTTATGTATGAATTTAGGGTAACGACATTTTTTCTTAGTACTTATTTCATATTTTTTTATTAATGGCACATGTATAAGTATAATATCAGTAATTATTTTTATAAATTTATCCCAGTATTCTTCAACTGTATTTAGATTTTGAAAATTAAAATCCCAGTTTTGAGATGAGAGAAACATAGCTATGCTTTGATAGTCAGCATTTTTAAAATCCGGTACCAAAAGGTTTGAAGTATGATTTTTTTCATACAAACTTAAATTAATTTCACCACATATTACAGCATGATCTGAATTTCCAAAGTTTGGAGCTAGATTCACACTATTAAAAATCTCAGGGTCATTGGTTAATATTAAATCTAGAAAATTTTTACCGCGAGAAGGTTCAGGAACCATTTGAGAAAGTCCTAGTGTCATAAATGTTGTATAGTATTTAGTTTCATTTTGGGAGTTGCTAAGCAATGTGTCAGAGTCCCACCTTATACCTGGTAAATTTATGTCCCCAACTAGTACTGATGTATCAGTATGATCATTTATGTGACATTTTACAAAATCTAACAATAATAAATCATCCTCAGTTTTTATGTTAGGGGGTCTGTATACATTAATTAAACGGATTTTGTTACTTAAAATAATAAGATCAACAATTAATAACTCTAAATTTAGGTATTTTTGATGTACTATGACTTCACTGTATTTAATTCTTTTGTCTATAAGGAGTAGGACACCCCCACCCTTTCCATAAGGTCTGTCCTTTCTCACAACATTGTAACCATGGTTTTTAATTATTAGTTGATTTGGGATGGATTCATCGAGCCAGGTCTCCTGAACAAAAATCACATTGGGCGATCCATAATTAATATCAGCTCCAGAAATCAAAAGCTCAAATTCATCTAGACAATTTAAAAGAGATCTTGCATTTACTGTTATAAATTTAAGAAAATTTGATTTACATTTAATACAACGTATAATTTACTTTTCTAAAACTCAGCATTATAAACGTTATTTGTATAAAATAATAGCTTTTTTAGCGCAGCAGATATGATTTTTTTTTTTCTAATAATAAGATAACAGAACTAATATTTTTCTATGCTTAGTTTATTTCTACTCTTTTTTTTTTTCTTATTTTTTTTCTTTTTGTTCTTTTTTTTTTTTTCTTTTGTTTCATCAACAACATCAAATCTGCGACTTAATTGCCGCCAATACGAATTACAATTGTAACTAATTATTAATGAATATAGCTATTTGATATGACTTTAAAGGCTCAAAAAGAGCGCTTATTTAAGTCAGTTTTGAAACTTTTCTTTAATTGAAGGCATCCAAAATCAAAGAATCGACAGTCACTTGAGTGGGGAGTAGATTGTTCCAAGGTTCAATCACCTTATTTGCAAAAGAAAATTTCCTTGCATTAATTCGGCTTTCTTCAACTGCCAATATAAATGGATGACCACGGGTGGGCTGCAGGTTAAACTTAAAAAAAATCATTGGCTTGCAAATTGTTTAAACTATGTATAATTTTAAAGCACTGATATAAATCAATTTTTTCTTTTCGATCCTTTAATCTTTCTAAACCTAGGTAATCCAGTCTTTGTTCATAACCAATAATTAACAACTTTCATTTAGAAAACGACCTCCTAGTAAAATTTTGAAACTTTTTCCAAAATGTTTATATCTTTTTGTAAATAAGGGTTCCAAACTGCACTAGCATACTCCAGAATTGGTCTAACATAGGACTTATATGCTCTGAGAAAATTATTATTAGAGTTTTTTATTGAATGTTCTAAAAATTAGTGATGTCACTCTCATTGCTTTTTTGCTGTGATTTCACAGTAGCGATGTCAATCGCCTGTCGCCTCGCTGCTGTTTTTTTCTGCACGCTGGGTTCTGTTCTAGCGCGAGTTTTTTTCTTTCTTCAAAACTTCAAATTAAAAATGAAATTTCTCACTGTCCGTTTTTTTAATTCTGTAAATAAAAGTTTGGGTTACTGTATTTCCCACCAAACACAATTTTTTTATGTTTTGAGAAAATCGAAAAAACAAAAAGTCTTCAATTTTATGTTGGTTTAAACTTGTGTATAAACATAAAAAAAGGTAGAACAATCAGAAATAGAATCTCCATAAAAATCGGTTTCATTAATGCTTTTTGTTTTGTGTTAGGACTAAAAATAAGTCTTGAAAAGTTTTTTTAAAAATTCGATACTTAAGAGGTCAGTTTTGGGTTTTAATCATAGGTGTTTTTGAGGGGGGGGACAGAGGGGTGCACCCCCCCCTAGAGCCAAAATTTTGGACCCCCCCTAGAAAAAATTCAGGGGCCCCACCTCTCCCTCCCCCCCAAAGCTCGAGAGCGGTCCGGCCTGACCCCCCCTAGCAAGGCTGAACCCCCTCCCCCCCCCCCTCCCGACCAATTGGGAAGTATAATTTCTTATTTACTGTCAAAAACACAGTTTTTAGTTAAAACAAATGTTTAAATACACTTTTAGGCCTAAATAAGCTGTTTTAATACATAAAATTCAATATTAGACCTAAAAACGCTTAAATTATTAAGTTTAAAAAATTTTGCCAAAAAATTGGACCCCCCTGACATCCTCTAAATTTGAAATTTTGCATCCCGGGTCAACCCCCTAAAAAGCCAGGGGGGGTCCGAACCCCCCTGGACCCCCCTAAAAAAATTTGGCCTTCCACCCGGGGGTGGACCCCCCCCTAGCGGACCCGACCAAAAACACCCATGGTTTTAATGCTTATAAAAAATTATTGCTTAAAGAAATTCTGGATGAGCATAGCTCAAAATAAAGCTTAGGTTCTCTTATTTAATCTGATATATAGTTTACTTCTTTTATATAGTTACTTTTTTTACTACTTAATATTCGTTCTTGGAAATTTAATTGAATCCAAAATTTAGGCACTTCAAAATTTTCGACCATGATTTTTTAGTTATAAGTAAATCTGTTGGAATACGTACTTTTAAGCATTTAGGGCTGTTATAGAACGTAAAAAAGCATGATGTTTCAGAAAATAAAGCTTTTGGTTCTTAAAAACATGTATTTTCTGAATCATAAGGTATTTTGTGAAGTATTTTTATAAAAAAATAAAAACTTTTTTTGACCATGTTATGTTTTATTAGACCTGTGCACGGTTTGAAAATGCCCCCCCGCTTTATTGGAGGATTTGCGTCCCCCGTTTTATTGCCCCCCCCCCCCTGCGAAAAAAATGAAAAAGTACCCAAAAATTATGACGCCATTATTGCGAAATTTTTGCAGTTTTTAGCCTATTTCAATGGAATTTAAGCTATTTTAGACCTATTTTTCCTTATTTTCGCTTTTTTGTCCCTTTTATCCCTTTCCTTTCTTTTGTCCCTTTTTTCTTCTTTTTTTCTCTTTTTTCCCCCTGCTTGTTCCTCCCCCGTTTTATTGCCCCCCCCCCCGTTTCAAAAAAAGTTGCCCCCCCCGTGCCCCCTCCGTTTTTCAATTGCCCCCCCCCCCACTATAACCCCGGGGGGGGGGGCAGTGCACAGGTCTGTGTACTACAAAAAACTAGTAAATTCTGGAAAATCTTAGAATAAACTTGTATATTATGTAATTTAATAGTTGTATATTACTCTATTATAATCATACGTTCAGACCTGTGCACTGCCCCCCCCCCTTGGGTTTAAACAGAGGGGCAATAAAACGGGGAGGGGCAAGCAGAGGGAAAAGAAAAAAAGAGAAAAAAGGAGAAAAAAAGAGGGGAAAAGAGAAAAAAAGGGACAAAAAAAATAAGGTAAAAATAGGTCTAAAATGGCTTAAAATACATTGAAATAGGCTAAAAACTGCAAAAAAAATGCGATGATGGCGTCATCATAGGTCAAAAATGGCGTCATAATTTTAGGGTACTTTTTCATTTTTTGGCGGGGGGGGGGCATTTCCAGACCGTGCACAGGTCTGTACGTTTAATAAGTATCATCTCAAAATTTTCTCTATGTTATGTAAAAGGATTACTCTGTTTTGCAATATTTTGTAATATTACCTGATTTAATTTATCTGTTAGGTAAGAGATTATTTTTTGTTCCATTTTTCTAACCTAAAACCTGAAATGAACAGTAATATTAACACTTATTGACTATAATAACTGGTTTCCTAAAATAATCTCAAACAGGTGAAAAAACATCCATCACGGAATAAAAAATACCAGACCTATCACAGATCAAAAACTGGACTGGACACAAAGCTGGACACATTTTATGATCCATCACAGATCTTAAGCTTGAACCATTATATTAGAAACTTATTTAATTACACTATTGTCAATACAAAATTTTTGAAACTAAGATATTTCTTTTTTATTTGTAACACTAAATTTAAGAAGCATCAGGCGATATTTGTGACAAAACTTTTTAAGTACTTCACACAATTCATATTTCAGAAATTTAAGTTCCAGAAATTGTTTAAATAGAATCGCTACTTTGTTAAAAAATTATTTTTATTAGAACAAATTCTGCCAATACGTATCAGTTGAATTAAAAATAGGTTTTACCCAGGGACGTAGCCAGAGTTTCAATTTGGGGTGGGGCGGATTGTAGTACAAAAAAAAATTGCAGGGGGGCTCCGCCCCCCCCCCCCCCCAAATTTTGGGGGGGGGGCGGAGCTCCCCCCTTAATTTTTGAAAACGTTAAAAAGCAGGGATAAACGTAGATAAAGCTGTATAATACACTGTTTTTGGCCTAGTAACCTATTATCTAATGTTTTTAGCGGTAAAAACATGTTTTCTTAGTTAAAAATTACATAAGCTCACATTGGCAGAGCCTGGATTTTACAAAAAGGGAATTTGGAGACGTTAGTTTAAGACCCCTTGGCTAAACCCACATTGTAAACCAAAGCACATGAGCAGCATCTCGGCTCCATGTTTTCTAGGGTACCTACCTATATGAAAAAAATCCGAGCCAATGCTATAGGCGGCAGGAAAATCTAGGTGGGGGGGAGGTACATAAATCAACCAATATGATTGTTTGTTTTGCTTTCTGTGTAGTACTTATTACTTATAAAAATTATTGTACTAACTTTTATATAACATTAGCATCAGGCAACATAAATAACAAGACATATATCTATGTATACTATAGAAATTGACCGCTGAGCGAAGCGAAGCGGAACAAATTTTTGGTTTTTGGGGGTCCATTGGGGTACTAAAATTATTTTAAAGTTTGGCGCCAAGCGATTAGCGAGGCGCTAGAAAATTTTGAATTTTTAGCCTCTGAAAACCCCCAAATTTTACTATCTGGCGACCATTTTGGGGGGGGGGGGGGCGCCCCCCCCGCCCAACCACTATCCTTATTTTTCCTCCTGTCTGACCGTTTCGGGGGGGGGGGGAAAGGAGGGGGCGGCCGCCCCCCTGGCTACGTCCCTGGTTTTACCTAAATTTTGTGACACACATTACTATGTTTATGTACAAAGCGTATAACATTGAAATTAAATTTTTCAATTTTATTAAAAACGTTTATATTAAGTTTTTGATTTTAAAATTTAATATCTAAATCATAGATGAACACGGTCAAAAAGCTAGGGGGGTGTTTACCCCGGGTAAATGGCTTTTCAAAATCTAGGAGGAGGGTCCTAGGGGGGGTCGAACCTCGAACCCCCCTAGCTTTTTAGGGGGACGCGACCTGGGGTGCGAAATTTTGAAATCTAGAGGGGGGCATAGGTGAGCACGGTCGGGGAAGCTAGGGGGTGGTTTCCCTGGGGTAAATTGAATTTTGAATTCTAGGAGGGGGGTGCCAGGGGGGTCCTGACCCCCCTAGCTTTTTATGGGGGGGTTGACCCAGGGTGAAAAATTTTGAAATCTAGAGGGGGTTCAGGTGGGGTCCGGTGTCCTAAGCAAAAGTTTTAAACCATAATAACTTTAATAATTGTTCTTTGTATAGGATAATACTACATTTTATTGAATAAAAAACCATATTCATGTATAAAAAGGGTGTAAAAGCATGAATATGTGATGAAAATTCACGTTTTTGGAAGAAAATTTAGTATAAAAAAAGGTACCTAAAATTTTCCCGAGCGAGGAGGGGGGGGGTTAGAATTCAAAATCTAGAGGGGGGTCAAGGGTAAAAAATTCGGAAATTCGGGGGGAGGGGGCCCCCTAACTAAACGAAAATCTAGGGGGCGAGATTTCGAGAAATTTCGAGAAATGCAAAATTTCGAGGCTAAGGGTGGACCCCACCCTGCCCCCCCTTTCTCACCTATGGAGGGGGGTCAGGCGGGGTCCGGTCTCCAAAGCAAAACAGTTTTAAACCATAATATAACTTTAAAAATAGTTCTTTTTATAGGATAATATACTACATTTTATTGAATAAAAAGCGATATTTAGGTATAAAAAGGGTCTAAAAACATGAATTTGTGTACATGTACTTGTACTTGTACTTGTACATGTACAACATGTACTTAAAATTTTCTTGATTGGGGATGGGGGGGGGTTAGATTTCAAAATCTAGAGGGGGGTCAGGGGTCAAAAATTCGAAAATTTGAGGGGAGGGGACCCCTGGATTTTTTTCTAGGGTGGGAAATATAGATGAACAAAAGGTGGGGTAGGGTGGGGTCCACCCCCTAGCCTCGAAATTTTGGAGCCCCACCTAAAAAAAACCAGGGGTCCCCTCCCCCCAAATTTTCGAATTTTTTACCCCTGATCCCTCTTTAGATTTTGAAATCTGACCCCTCCCACTCCCCTTCTTAAGAAAATTTTAAGTACTTTTTTATATACCTACTAATTTTTCTTCCAAAAACATAAATTGAATTTTAACACAAATTCATGTTTTTCAACACTTTTTATACCTGAATATCGCTTTTTATTCAATAAAATGTAGTATTATCTTATAAAAAGGATTATTAAACCTTTAATGGTTTAAAAGTATTTTTCTTTGGAAATTGGACCCCACCTGACCCCCTCTAGGTTTCAAAATCTTCCACCCCAGGTCGACCCCCCTAAAAAGCCAGGAGGGAGAGGGGTTCGACCCCCCTAGGACCTCCTCCTGAATTTTGAAATGTCATTTACCCGGGGTAAACACCCCCTCCCCCTAGCTTTTTGACCGTGTTCATCTATGAAGGTAAATGATGCTGGATATATATTTTTGCAAAGATCCATAAAAGGTTCGTAGTTTAAGCAGAGTAAATCATCAATGTACCTACAAGTAATTTCGGTATTTTTGAGTGCAACAGCATTATTTTTAAAAAACTGAAACTCCATAACGGATAACACAAGATGGGCTACTTGTGGAGTACTATTTTAACCCATAGGTATGCCCGAAATTTGTTTAAAAACTATACCAGCAAACTTTACATAAGTATTGTCGATAGCAAACTTTATTAAACTTTTAATGTCATCTTTTGAAAAATAATCAACTTTATTTGGAGTATCTGTATATTATATTACAATAACTTATTGCTAAGTATTTTTTGTTAGCGTTTTTAAATAACAGATCTAAAAGATCATATAAATTTTTATAAATAATATTATGTGGTAAATTAGTATAAAGCGTACTAAAATCGGCACTGATAAGACAGTTAGTTTTATTTGCTTCTTTAATTTTATCAATTACTTGTAAGCTATTCTTAATAGATCAGTGAGTAATACCTATCTTGTCCTTGAGACTATTACAGTAATTTCTAAAATGCTCTTCAAAAATTTTTAAAATCTTACCTAGCAATACTGAAGTGAGTTTAGTACAAGCTTTATTCAGTAATGATTGAGTGACTATATACCTTTTTACAACTTTTAAATGATGTTTCTAATGAATTTTAAAGACAATTTTTTAAAAATATTTTGTGCCGTCGCACGATTTTAATGTTATACCTTTTTAAACCTAAATTTTTTCAAGTTTAACTTAAAAAAACAATGCAAATAACAGAAAATAAGAATCACTTAGCAGAAAGCGCAAAAAATTTTACTCTTTTTTTATTGTCTTTTTTACAGTATTTTAATAATTTGGAGTACAACCCGAACCCCTTTTCAAAGAATTTGTGTGGAGTGCTGCAACCCCCCTCACCCCCTTCTGAAATCCTGGCTACGCCCCTGCCCACAAGTATAAAAACCATATTTAAAGGGGTTTAAATTCATAATTTAAGGGGTTTAAAACCATACATGGGCACAAGGGGAGATTGGGGGGCAGTGGCGTGCCCAGGATTTCATTTGGGGGAGGCGGTCTGGGGGGATACATACTAACCCTGAGGGGGGGTCTGGGGGGCAGAATGCCCCCCGGGGGAGAAAATTTTTAATTTAAAGCGCCAAAATACACTACAAATTTTAATTGCAAATGATAATTAAAACAAAATTTGAGGTTTTTTTATTCCTATCCACTTAAAACATGTGTTTAAAACGTTCATAAAAGGTTAATAGTGTTTATAGTATTAGTTTTATTTAACATGTATTCCTTAACTATTGAGCGGCAAAATCGATTTGAAATTGAAAAACGGAGATAAATAGTCAATTTAAACCACCCGCGAAGCGGGGAAAATTTGGTTTTTTGACTATTAATATGCTTTTGGAAGGCATCAAGAAAGTTTCTGTATTAATATTTAAGAAAACAAATTTTCTCTCCCAAAATTCAAAAATTTGGCCGCCCCCCCCCTCGGCACGCCACTGGGGGGGGGTTAACAGTGTTTAAATACACTTTTTAGGCCCAAATAGGCGGTTTTAGTACATAAAATTTAATAGTAGACCCATGGGCGTAGCCAGGATTTTGGAAAGGGGGGGTTGTAGCCAGTACAAATTTTTCAAAAGGGGGGGGGGGTTGTTTGTAGGGGGTTGTAGCTCGCAATTTTTGATTTTTTTTTTAAAAAATAGCTAAAAACGTTAAAAACTATCAAAATTTACTTACATGTATACTATACTGTACTAATAATACTAATTTAATTGCATAGACATAAATTAATATCGTTTGGCAATATTAAAACTAAATGATAAGATAATATGCAGCTAATAAGATAAGCTAATAATTTGATTCAGAAACAGTGATTTCATGCAATAAAAAGAAGCTGAGAAAGAAATCAAGCGCTGAGCGAAAGCGAAGCGCCAAAAAATTTTTAAAATTTACACCTTAACAAAATAAAAGATTTTTTTAAAAAACCCAAAAAGGGGGGGGGGGTTGCCACCCCTACAGCCCCCCCTGGCTACGCCCTTGAGTAGACCTAAAAACACTTAAATTATTGAGTTAAAAAAAATTTGTTAAAAAATCGGACCCCCCTGACCCCCTCTAAAAATCCAGAGGGGTCCCCCCCTAAAAAATTTTGGCCTTCCACCCGGGGGTAGACCATAGGTGTTTTTGGTCGGGTCTGCTGGGGGGGTCCACGCGTCCACCCCCGGGTGGAAGGCCAAAATTTTTAAGGGGGTGGTCCAGGGGGGTCCGGACCCCATTGGCTTTTTAGGGGGTGTCGACCCCGGGTGCGAGATTTCAAATTTAGGGGGGTCAGGGGGGTCCAATTTTTTAGCAAAATTTTTTTAACTCAATAAGTTAAGTGTTTTTAGGTCTAATATTGAATTTTATGTATAAAAACAGTCTATTTAGTCCTAAAAAGTGTATTTAAACACTGTTTTTAACTAAAAAACCGTGTTTTTGACAGTAAATAAAAAAATATACTTCCAAATTGGTCAGGAAGAGGGGGGGAGGGTGGTCAGCTTTGCTAGGGGGGTCAGGCCGGACCGCTCTCAAGCTTTGGGGGCATAGGTGAGAAAGGGGGGGGGGCAGGGTGGGGTCCACCCCCCCGAGCCACGAAATTTTGGGGGCCCCCCTTAGACGAAAATCTAGAAGGGGGGGCCCCCTCCCTCCAAATTTCCGAATTTTTTACCCCTGACCCCCCTCTAGATTTTAAAATCTGACCCCCCCCCTCCCTCGGGAAAATTTTAGGTACCTTTTTTATACTAAATTTTCTTCCAAAAACGTGAATTTTCATCACATATTCATGCTTTTACACCCTTTTTATACATGTGGCTTTTTTGGCTTTTTATTCAATAAAATGTAGTATTATCCTATAAAAAGAACAATTATTAAAGTTATTATGGTTTAAAACTGTTTTGCTTTGGACACCGGACCCCACCTGACCCCCCTCTAGATTTCAAAATTTCGCACCCAGGGTCGACCCCCCTAAAAAGCTAGGGGGGTCCGGATCCCCCTGGGACCCCCCTAGAATTCAAAATTCGATTTACCCCGGGTAACCACCCCCCCTAGCTTCCCCGACCGTGCTTACCTATGTTTGGGGGGAGGGGGGGGCCCTGAATTTTTTCTAGGGGAGGTCCAAAATTTTGGCTCTAGGGGGTGGACCCCTCTGCCCCCCCTCCAAAAAAAACACCTATGGGGTAGAGGTAGACCCCCTAGCGGACCCGACCAAAAACACCTATGAATATGCCCCTCTCGTTTTATTGCCCCCCTCCCCGCCAAAAATGAAAAAAGTACCCTAAAATTATGACGCCATTTTTGACCTATGATGACGCCATCATCGCAAATTTTTGGCAGTTTTTAGCTTATTGAAATGATTTTTAAGTCATTTTAGACCTATTTTTACCTTATTTTCGCTTTTTTTGTTCCTTTTTTCCTTATTCCCTTCTTTTTTCTTCTTTTTTTCTCTTTTTTTTCTTTCTCCCCTGCTTGCCTCCCCCCTCGTTTCAAAAAAGTTGCCCCCCGTTTTGGAATTGCTCCCTCTAATGGAACCTGGGAGGCAGTGCACAGACTGGTATTTTGCGTTTCTCAGATTTTAATCCCCCTAATTTGTGGTTTAAACCCCCCATTTCACACCAACTTGCCCAGTATGTTTAAAACAGCCAACTCTTATCTTATAATAATATATGAGTTTTAATCATACATGGGCACGTGGGGGTTGGGGGGAGGGTAACCTCCCAATTTCTTAGAAGGGGGGTTTAACCCCCCTTCTAAGAAATTGGGAGGTTTACCCAAAGGTTAACCCCCCAATTTTGGAAAAATGAAGAAAATAATGTCTTTAAAATGACTTCTAACTGCCTCTAAACTTAAGTTTTGAGGTCAAAATAAATCTTTTAAGCAATAAAAAGCTCAAAAATGCAATAAAATAGGCTTTTGACCTAAAATTAGCGTTTTTCACCTATTTTTCCTTCAAAATTGAAAAACGATATGGGTAAAATGCACTCCAGAAAAAAAACGATATGGGTATTTTGCGTTTCTTGGATTTTAACCCCCCCTAATTCGGGGTTTAACCCCCTCACTCCGGACCAACTTGCCCATGTATGGTTTTAACATATAGTATATATACAGGCCTGTGCACGGTCTGAAAAGGCGCCCCTCCCCCCGCTTTATTGGAGGGAGGATTTACCCCGCACCCCCCATTTTATTATTACCCTCCACCTCCTCGCCCAAAAATAATTTTTTTTTTAAATCATGGCGCCATTTTTGACCTATTATGACGCCATCATCGCCAATTTTAGCTTATTTTAATGCATTTTAAGCCATTTTAGAGCTATTTTTACCTTAATTTCGCTATTTGTCCCTTTTTTCCCTTTTTCCTTCTTTTTTTTCTCTTTTTTTTTCTCTTTTTTTTCTTTCTCCCCTTCTTGCCCCCCCCCCCAATTTGCCCCCGGCAGACCTGTGCACGGTCTGGAAATGCCCCCCTTTTTATTGGAAAATTTGCTCCCCCCGTTTTATTGGAGGATTTGCTCCCCCCGTTTTATTGCCGCCCCCCCCCCCCCCCGCCAAAAAATAAAAAAAGTAACCCTAAAATTATGACGCCATTTTTGACCTATTATGATGACGCCATCATCGCGAATTTTTTGCAGTTTTTAGCCTATTTCAATGTATTTTAGACCTATTTTTACCTTATTTTCGCTTTTTTTGTCCCTTTTTCTCTTTTTGTCCCTTTTTCAATGTATTTTAGACCTATTTTTACCTTATTTTCGCTTTTTTTGTCCCTTTTTCCCTTTTCCCTTCTTTTTCACTCTTTTTTTTCCTTTTTTTCTTTTTTTTCTTTCCCCCCTACTTGCCCCCCGTTTTATTACCCCCCATTTCAAAAAAGTGCACAGTGCGACCCCGGGGGCAGTGCACAGGTATGTATTATATATATATTATGTATATATAATATATACATAAGGTGGGCAGCCTCCCGGATTTTGGGGGCTATACCCGACCGCCAAAAAAATGGGGGAGGGCCGTGTCCCAAAAATTTTTTTGGGGCATAGATCAAATACCCCATTTTTAGCGTTTTTAGTACTGGGAACCCCCAAATTTAAGCGGGGGGGGGGGTGTCCGGGGTACCCCTAAATTTTAAGGGGGGGTGTCGGCCATAGATGAACACGGTCAAAAAGCCAAAAGGGGGGGGGGTGTTTACCCTGGGTAAATGACATTTCAAAATCTAGGAGGGGGGGGGTCCTGAGGGGAGGGGGGTCGAACCCATACTTGGGCACAGGGGGGGTTGGGGGGGTTAACCCATACATGGGCACGGGGGGGGGTTGGGGGGGGGTTAACCCCCAACTTCTCAGAAGTGAGGTTTAACCCCCCCCACTCAGAAGTGGGGGGAGGAGAAAAAGTTAACCCCCCCCCCAATTTTGGAAAAATGAAGAAAAAAATGTCTTTAAAATGACTTCTAACTGCCTCCAAACTTAAGTTTTGAGGTCAAAATGAATGTTTTAAGCAATAAAAAGCTCAAAAATGCAATAAAAAGGGTTTTTTGACCTAAAATTAGTGTTTTTAACCTATTTTTCCTTCAAAATCGAAAAACGATATGGGTAAAATGCACTCCAGAAAAAAAACGATATGGGTATTTTGCGTTTCTCGGATTTTAACCCCCCCCCCCCTAATTTGGGGTTTAACCCCCCCCCCCCCCACCTCCACTTGCCCATGTATGGGTTAACCCATACATGGGCATGGGGGGGGGGGTTGGGGGGCCTAACCCCCACAAATTCTGAGAAGGGGGGTTAACCCCACCCACCCCACTCAGAAGTGGGGGGGAGAAAAGGTTAACCCCCCAATTTTGGAAAAATGAAGAAAAAAATGTCTTAAAAATGACTTCTAACTGCCTCCAAACTTAAGTTTTGAGGTCAAAATGAATGTTTTAAGCAATAAAAAGCTCAAAAATGCAATAAAAAGGGCTTTTTGACCTAATATTAGCGTTTTTTACCTATTTTCCCTTCAAAATCGAAAAACGATATGGGTAAAATGCACTCCAGAAAAAAAAACGATATGGGTATTTTGCGTTTCTCGGATTTTCCCCTCCTAATTTGGGGTTTAACCCCCCCCCCACACCCACTCCGGACCAACTTGCCCATGTATGGGTTAACCCCCCCAAATTCTGAGAAGGGGGGTTTAACCCCCCCCCCACTCAGAAGTGGGGGGGGGAGAAAAAGTTAACCCCCCCATTTTGGAAAAATGAAGAAAAAAATGTCTTTAAAATGACTTCTAACTGCCTCCAAACTTAAGTTTTGAGGTCAAAATGAATAGTTTAAGCAATAAAAAGCTCAAAAATGCAATAAAAAGGGCTTTTTGACCTAAAATTAGCGTTTTTTACCTATTTTTTCTTCAAAATCGAAAAACGATATGGGTAAAATGCACTCCAGAAAAAAAACGATATGGGTATTTTGCGTTTCTCGGATTTTAACCCCCACCCCCTAATTTGGGGTTTAACCCCCCCACTCCGGACCAACTTGCCCATGTATGGTCGAACCCCCCTTACTTTCTAGAGGGGCTCGACCCAGGGTGGAAGATTTTGAAACCTTGGGGGGTGTCAGGTGGGGTCCAATTTCCGAAGCAAAATACTTTTAAACCATTAAAGGTTTAATAATAGTTTTTTTTTATAAAATAATACTACTTTTTATTAAATAAAAAGCGATATTCAGGTTAAAAAAGGGTGTAAAAACATGAATTTGTGTAAAAAATTTACGTTTTTGGAAGAAAATTTACTATGAAAAAAGTACTTAAAATTTTCTTGAGAGGGGAGGGGGGGGCATAGATGTTTTTGGTCGGGTCCGCTCGGGGGAGTCCACCCCCGGGTGGAAGGCCAAAATTTTTTAGGGGGGGGGGTCCAGGGGGGTGCGGACCCCCCGGGCGGTTTAGGGGGGGTCGACCCAGGATGAAAGATTTGACTTTTAGGGGGGGGTCAGGGGGGGCCAATTTTTCAGCAAAATTTTTTAAACTCAATAATTTAAGTGTTTTTAGGTCTAATATTGAATTTTATGTATTAAAACAGCCTATTTAGGCCTAAAAGTGTATTTAAACACTGTTTTTAACTAAAAACCTGTGTTTTTGACAGTAAATAAAAAAATATACTTCCAAATTGGTCGGGAGGGGGGGGAGGGGGGTCCAGCCTTCTAGGGGGGTAGGTCGGACCGCTCTCGAGCTTGGGGGAGGGGGCCCCTGGATTTTTTCCAGGGGGGGTGGGAAAATTTTCGCTCTAGGGGGGGGGGGGGTGCACCCCTGTGTCCCCCCCCCAAAAACATCTATGGGGGGGTCAGATTTCAAAATCTAGAGGGGGGTCAGGGGTAAAAAATTCGAAAATTTGGGGGAGTGGAGGACCCCCCTGGATTTTTTTCTAGGGGGGAGCAAAATTTCGAGGCTGGGGGGGGGGTGGACGTCATAGGTGTTTTTGGTCGGGTCCGCTATGGGGGGTCCACCCCGGGTGGTAGGCCAAAATTTTTTAGGGGGGGGGTGCGGACCCCCCTGGCTTTTTAGGGGGGGGGGCGACCCCGGGTGCAAGATTTCAAATTTAGGGGGGGTCAGGGGGGTCCGATTTTTTAGCAAAATTTTTTTAACTCAATAATTTAAGTTTTTTTAGGTCTAATACTGAATTTTATGTATTAAAAAGGCCTATTTAGGCTAAAAAGTGTATTTAAACACTGTTTTTAACGAAAAAACCGTGTTTTTGACAGTAAATAAAAAAATATACTTCCAAATTGGTCGGGGAGGGAGTGGTGAGGAGGGTCAGCCTCGCTAGGGGGGGTTCAGGCCGGACTGCTTTCGAGCTTTGGGGGGTAGGGGGGGCCCTGGATTTTTTGTAGAGGGGGTCCAAAATTTTGGCTCTAGGGGGGTGTGACCCCTCTGCCCCCCCAAAAAGACCTATGTATAGGACATACACGTACACTTGAAAAAGAGTGGCCGTTGAAAGTTATTAAAACTAAATAATATTGTCTTTTGAGAACATTTTGTTTATGCGCAAAAGAACCATCTAGACATTAAAATATGAGAATATTATTTCTTGCCCCTGCTCTTTTTATTGCCCCCCCCCCGTTTCAAAAAAGTTGCCCCCCGTTTGGTAATTGTCCCCCCCCCCTTTTAAACCCCGGGGGGGGGGGCAGTGCGCAGGTCTGTAATGATAATACTTTCTTTTTAAAAACACATGCAACTTTTTGAAAATTTAAATTGCGATAGCGTACTATGTTTAAAACAATAGAAGTATGTGGTTGATATTATGTTTATATTATGTCCGCTGATTGCACTTAAGATTAAAGTGCGCATATTTCCTTCAATAAAAGAGGATTCTTGGTTCACCGAAGGTATAGTTTAAACAAGTGTTTAAAACCAAGCAGAGGTAAGGTGCAAATAGCTTTATCACCATCCAATTTTTGCTTCAGCTCATAGATAGCGTATTTTGTTTTCTTTGCAAGGTGCAATCCATTTGCAATCTTGCTGTTTTGTTCCTTCTCCTTTTAACATCTGTATTTGAATCCTGTTTGTGGAGACAGTTTTCTTTTTGTGGATTTGTTTGATTCTGAAATCCTAATGACATTATATAAAATTTCCATTGTTTCTATAAATGGACGATTTAAGCTTAAAGTTGAACAAGCTATTTATATACCAACGAATCACTCTTCTATTCGAAATATTTTTGTGGCAGTATAATTTTTCCGCAGCTGGAATGAATGCATACTCTTTTTTCCCTGTTGCTGATTTTGTTTCCTTGTAAAGAGTAAAGGTCTATTCATACTTATGACAAAACGTCCTTTGGACAAAGTCCAAAGGACAAAGCCAAAACGTCCTTTGGACAAGCCAAAACGTCCTTTGGACTTTGTCCTTTGGACGAAGTATGAACGCTACTCAGAATTTGTCCTTTGGACAAAGTCCAAAGGACAAAATCCAAAGGGAAAAGTCCAAAGGACAAGAAGTATGAATACGTTGTCCTTTGAACTTTTCCCTTTGGACTTTGTCCAAAGGACTAAGTCCAAAAGACTTTTCCCTTTGGACTTTGTCCTTTGGACAAAGTCCAAAGGACTTTTGTCCTTTGGACTTTGTCCAAAGGACGTTTTGTCATAAGTATGAATAGACCTTAACGATCATCTTAGACACACCGACGACTCAAATTTTTTTACTTCTTCTGCTTATTAAATTGACATTATGAACTTTCAAATCGGTCTTCGATTCTGAAAAGGCGCATATGCAATATCGCTTGTTGAGATAATTATTGTGTCCGAATTTTATGATCATTTTGAGACCAAAACTATTCCATTGCAGTTTTTATAGTGAAAAGTGAAACAACGTCCTACCATATCACTAACTATAATATATATAATATATTATAGTTAAGTAATATGGTGCCAGAACGTTGTTTCACTTTTCACTATAAAAAACTGCAATGAAAATGTTGGTCTCAAAATGATCATAAAATTGGGACACAATAATTATCTCAACAACGAATTGTGCATATGCGCCTTTTCAGAATCGAACCGATTTGAAAGTTCATAATGTGACGCAAGCAGAAGAAAGTAAAAAAATTTGTCGTTAAGTCTCTGCGTACTTATAAACGAACGTCCCTTGGACAAAGTCCAAAGGAAGAAGACAAAGTACTTTGGACTTTGTCCAAAGGAGAACAATTCGAAGGGGAAAAGTCTTTTGGAGTTAGTCCTTTGGACAAAGTCCAAAGGAAACCGCAAAGGACAAGACGTGTCATCTTCTTGTCCTTTGATTTTTCCTTTGGATTTTGTCCTTTGGACTTTGTCCAAAGGACAATTCTGAGTAGTTATTTCGTCCAAAGGACAAAGTCCAAAGGACGTTTTGGCTTGTCAAAGACGTTTTGGGGCTTTGTTGTTTGGACTTTGTCCGAAAGGACATTTTGTCATAAGTATGAATCAACCTTTCCTCTTTTTACAAGGAAACAGAAATCGCCGACTATGCATTCCATTCCAGCTGCGAAAGTATCTGCACAAAATATTTCGAATAGAAGAATGATTCAGTTGCCTCAAATAGCTTGTTCAACTTTAAGTTTAAATCGTCATTTATAAACAATGCAAAAATTTATATAATGTCATTTTGAGTTTCAGATAGGAAAAGAAAACTGTCTCCACAAACAGATTGCAAAATACAGATGTTAAAAGGAGAAGGAATTCAAATCGATTATGAGCTGAAGCAAAAAAAGTAAAATAGTGATAAAGCTATTTGCACCTTACCCTCTGCTTGGTTTTAAACACTTGTTTAAACTAAACAATTGAAAGAAAATATGCGCACTTTAATACAACGTAATATATCAACCACATACTGTATTGTTTTAAACGTCATACGCATTTTTTTTTGAAACGGGGGGGCGAGGAGCAGGGCAAGGAGATAATATTCTCATCTTATGTTCAAGTGGTTTTGCCTTTTGCGCATAAACAAAATGTTCTCAAAAGATATTATTTAGTTTTCATAACTTTCAACGGCCACTCTTTTTCAAGTGTACCTGTATGTCCTATACGTCCATCTTTGGGTGGGCAGAGGGGGTCACGCCCCCCCTGGCGGACCCCCTCTACAAAATCAGGGGCCCCCTACCCCAAAGCTCAAAAGCGGTCCCGGCGTCCCCTGTAGCGAGGCTGACCCCCCTCCCCGCCCGACCAATTTGGAAGTATATTTTTTATTTACTGTCAAAAACACGGTTTTTTCGTTAAAAACAGTGTTTAAATACACTTTTTAGCCTAAATAGGCCTTTTTAATACATAAAATTCAGTATTAGACCTAAAAAAACTTAAATTATTGAGTTAAAAAAATTTAGCTAAAAAATTGGACCCCCCTGACCCCCCGAATTTGAAATCTTGCACCCGGGGTCGACCCCCCCCCCCCTAAAATATCACTTTTTTTTTAGGCCAAAATAGGCAGTTTTAATACATAAAAATAAATATTATACCAAAAAACACTTAAATTATTGCGTTTCAAAAATTTTGTTAAAAAATTGGCCCCCCCTGACCCCCTCCCCTAAATTTAAAATCTCGCACCCGTGGTCCGACCCCCCCTAAAAACCAGGAGTATGGACCCCCCTGGACGTCCCCCTAAAAAATTTTGGCCTTCCCGCCCCGGGGGTGGACCCCCCCCCCCTTAGAAAACCCGACCAAAAACATCTATGCCCCCCCTCCCTCTCAGGAAAATCTTTAAGTACTTTTTCATAGTAAATTTTCTTCGTCAAAAAATGTATAATATTCATTAGACAATCCATAATGGTATTTTCCACCTATTTCTAGCCGTCGAATATTGATTGTTTATTTAATAAAAAGTAGTGTTATTGTTATATTGCTAAATCAAACTATTATCTAAACCATTAATGTATTTTTTTTTAAAAGTATTTTTCTTCGTAATATTGTACCTCTATTGACAGGCCTTTTAAGGCTAAAAAAAACAACAAATTCACCCTGGGTGAAAAATCTGGGAAGGGGGGTTTGGGGCATACATGGGCAAGTTGGTCCGGAGTGGGGGGGTTAAACCCCAAATTAGGGGTGTTAAAATCCAAGAAACGCAAAATATCCATATCGTTTTTTTCTGGAGTGCATTTTACCCATATCGTTTTTCGATTTTGAAGGAAAAATAGGTAAAAAACGCTACCATTAGGTCAAAAAGCCCTTTTTATAGCTTTTTTAAGCTTTTTATTGCTTAAAACATTTATTTTGACCTCAAAACTTAAATTTAGAGGCAGTTAGAAGTCATGTTAAAGACATTTCTTTTCTTCATTTTGCCAAAATTGGGAGGGTTAACTTTTTCTCCCCCCCCCCACTTCTGAGTGGGGGGTTAAAACCCCCCTTCTCAGAATTTGGGGAGATTAACTCCACCCCAACTCCCCCGTGCCCATGTATGGTTTGGGGGGTTATATATACCCCCCATCACATACATGGGCAAGTTGGTCCGGAGTGGGGGGTTAAACCCATACATGGGCAAGTTGGTCCGGAGTGGGGGGGGGGTTAAACCCCAAATTAGGGGGGGGTTAAAATCCGAGAAACGCAAAATACCCATATCGTTTTTTTTCTGGAGTGCATTTTACCCATATCGTTTTTCGATTTTGAAGGAAAAATAGGTAAAAAACGCTAATTTTAGGTCAAAAAGCCCTTTTTATTGCATTTTTGAGCTTTTTATTGCTTAAAACATTCATTTTGACCTCAAAACTTAAGTTTGGAGGCAGTTAGAAGTCATTTTTAAGACATTTTTTTTCTTCATTTTTCCAAAATTGGGGGGGGGGGTTAAATTTTTCTCCCCCCCCCCCCCACTTCTGTGGGGGGGGGGGGGGGGTTAAACCCCCCTTCTCAGAATTTGGGGGGTTAACCCCCCCCAACCCCCCCCCGTGCCCATGTATGGTTAAACCCCAAATTAGGGGGGTTAAAATCCGAGAAACGCAGAACACCCATATAGTTTTGTTTTTTTGAAGTGCATTTTATCCTTATGGTTTTTTTTATTTTGAAGGAAAGATATGTAAAAAACGCTAAATTTAGGTCAAAAAGCCCTTTTTATTGCTTAAAACATTCATTTTGACCTCAACACTTAAGTTTGGATGCAGTTAGAAGTCATTTTAAAGTCGTTTTTTCTTCATTTTTTTTAAAATGGGGGTTAACATTATCTCCCCCCACCCCTTCTGAGTGGAGGGGGGGTTACACCCACCTTTTCAGAAGTTAGGAGTTAACCCCCCCGTGCCCATGTATAGTTCGCCCCCCTCCCCTAGCCCCCCCCCTGTTAATCCCAGAAACCCCCCCCCCCTTCCCCCACACCTCCCCATACCCACACCCCCCCCCCCCGCACCCAACAAAACGCAAAAAATGCCCCAAATTCACACTGCCTAGCCCCCAAAATCCAGCCCCACCTCTTTCTCCGCCGCCCCCCACACCCAAATGAAAAACAGGGGCAAATAGAGAGAAAGAAAAAAAAGAAAAAGAGGAAAAGAAAATAAAAAAGAAAGGGAAAAGGGAAAAGGGACAAAAAAAGCAAAAATAAGAAAAATAGCAAATACATAAAAAGGGACAAAAAAAGGGAAAAGGGACAGAAAAAGCAAAATAAGAAAATAGCAAACGCGTCATCATAATAGGTCAAAAATGGCGTCATAATTTTAGGGTTACTTTTTATTTTTGGCGGGGGGGGGGGGCGGCAATAAAACAGGAGAAGCGGAGTCCTTCCAATAAAACGGGGAGAGCAAATTTTTTAATAAAAGAGAGCATTTCCAGACCGTCGCGGGTCTGCGGGGGCAAATTGGGGGGGCAAGAAGAAGGGAAAGAAAAAGAGAAAAAAAAGGAAAAAGGGAAAAAAGGGACGAATAGCGAAATTAAGATTAAAATTATTTAAAATGGCTTAAAATGCTAACTTCAATTAGCTAAAATTGGCGATGATGGCGTCATAATAGGTCAAAAATGGCGCCATGATTTAAAAAAAAAATTATTTTTGGGCGAGGAGGTGAGAGGTAATAATAAAATGGGGGGTGCGGGGTAAATCCTCCCTC
>JASAMX010032830.1:0-23588 GCA_030248175.1 Microlaimidae sp. YZB2_3
AAGAGAGAGCGCTGCAGGCAGCGGAGAAAAGTCACCAAGCCAAAGTAAATATAATTAATTTATTGTTAAATACTTTAGTTTGTTAACTGACGGTGGATGACGTTGAATCATACATGGGAAGGAGGGGGGGTGTTGAAGGGCGGTTAACCCCCCCCCCCCACAAATTCTGAGAAGTGGGGTTTAACCCCCCTCCCCTCACTCAGAAGTGGGGGGGGGGAGAAAAAGTTAACCCCCCAATTTTGGAAAAATGAAGAAAAAAAATGTCTTTAAAATAACTTCTAACTGCCTCCAAACTTAAGTTTTGAGGTCAAAATGAATGTTTTAAGCAATAAAAAGCTCAAAAATGCAATAAAAAGGGCTTTTTGACCTAAAATTAGCGTTTTTACCTATTTTTTCTTGAAATCGAAAAACGATATAGGTAAAATGCACTTCAGAAAAAAAACGATATAGGTATTTTGCCTTTCTCGGATTTTAACCCCCCTCCACCTAATTTGGGGTTTAACCCCTTTCACTCCGGACCAACTTGTCCATGTATGCGTTGAATCCGAAACTTTTGTGAGTTAACGTTGCTAATCATTCACAGTTATTGCTTAAATTAAATCAGTTCACTCTTTGCTAATCAGCCAATCAAACTTAAGCAAGCTCCGGTGGTTGTTCGTTTTAAGACGAATCCGGGAGTCTACGAATTAGCAATACCGCCAAGCCCCATAATTTGGCATTTTTTCCAATATCAATAACGATGGAAGTAATTTTTAAGTTAGTGTTAACTGCTCGCCGTGTTCACCCATTCTGCAGACGTGTGCCCTGTCCCCCCTATTTTTGGCTGAGGGGGACAATAAAATGGCTGGTCGGAAGGAGGGGCGTAGGTACAAATAAATAAAGCGGAGAGGAGATTTCGAGACAATGCACAGGTCTGCATACGTTTTTTTGCATTGGATTTACGAATATACGTTTATGTGCTTTGGATTGATTTTATTTATTCATAAATGGACTGCAGTAAAAATATCTCTAGCTACAATACCCAATGGTACAAACTCAGTAAATCATCAATCGACCAAAATAAAGTACATATCAAACATACGGGGGGCGAGGGGGCCTGTCACTTTGCTTTTATATGCAAGGAAGGAAATAGTGGGCAATCAATAGGGATATGTTAATGAGAGGATAAGGGTAGTTTTAAGCATAGGTGGGCAACCTCCCGCCCCGACCTACATTTGGGGATGGGCGTGTCACAAATTTTTTTTTAGTATACCTCTCCAGGCTTCAGATCTATGTCTTGGGGTCGATGGAGGTAGTAAGTACCGGTAAATAACTCAATATTGATTTTTGCTATTTAATTTTTTGTGCTAGTTAATGAAAAAGCTCTACGTTGGATTTTCTAACTACGTATTAATTTAGGTTTTACGTCGCCCAGAACTGGCTAAAATCGGAAATCCCATTAATATCAATGTGAATTACTATGAAATGAAGTTGGATGAGAAGCCGAAAGCGTTTTTTATTTACTCCGTATGTGGTTGGTTTTTTATGCTGATTAATTTCACTAAATTTTATGAAAAAACAAAAACACGTGAAATCTATTAAGCCTCAAAATATGAGTTAAAACAATGATATCTGGAAAATAATTTGCATATAAGCCTTGTATGTAGTCATGGATAAAAAACGGTAATTTTTTTCCAACCATCCTGACCTGAGAAAAACGCCATCATGATTATAACCCCTACTTGCTTTTCAAAAACTCGATTCGCTTTTGTTCTGGAAATTGGATTTCACTAAAATCTATACAAAACTGATGTGGACTTAAAAAACTTAAGTGAGCACGCGAGGATATCTCGCTAACGGTAAAGGTCGATGTATACAAAACTTTGTGTAGTGCATGTCACTCAGTGACATACACTAAAATAGTTTTGTATACCTCGGCCTTGCCAAAAGCGCGATATGGTCACCTGAAGTTTTTTCAAGTCCATTTCATGTTTGTACATAAGTGTGTCACTTACGCTTCTAATTATGCGCGTTTTTTACAGGTGACGATGACTCAAAACAGGCGAACTATTCCAAGAGTTGGAGCTTTGCACGTGGACATTTCTCGAAGCGTAAGTTTTTGCAAACTTAATCCTGATTTTAGCGGAACACTCAACACCTGAAAACACCTGCGGTCAGAAAACAGTACACTATTATTTTCACTATTTTCTCATTAAAGTTGATATAATAAAGCTTTCCCAACAGCTTATTAAACAAAAAATTCCTCACAAAATTATAAAGACAGAAAAATGAAGTCACATTAACAGACATGTGCACTGCCCCCCCCCCGGGGTTAAAACGGGGGGGGGGGCAATTCCAAAACGGGGGGGCAACTTTTTTGAAACGGGGGGGGGGGGGCAAGCAGGAGAGAAAGGAAAAAAAAGAGAAAAAAAGGAGAAAAAAAAAGAGAAAAAAAGAAGGAAAAAGGGAAAAAAAGCGGAAATAAGGTAAAAATAGGTCTAAAATGGCTTAAAATACATTGAAATAGGCTAAAAACTGCAAAAAATTCGCGATGATGGCGTCATCATAGGTCAAAAATGGCGTCATATTTTTAGGGTACTTTTTCATTTTTTGGCGGGGGGGCAAATCCTCCAATAAAACGGGGGGGCATTTTCAGACCGTGCACAGGTCTGCATTAAAAACAAAAAAATTAAGTTCAAACCCCTTCCGTTTTTATCATTATGATTTCGAAAAAAATATACAAATTAATATTATCGTCCTTATAATATGCTTTGAAAAAACAACTTTAAAACTTGTCTTAATTCGAATTATATCTTGAGTTTTTGATTAAAAAAAACTAAAGCATCAAGTGAAAAATGGTAAATTTGAAGTGAGCACTGAAATTTGAAATTAACATTATTTTAGTTTTAAATTAAAATAGACAAAAAAACATTTTATTTTTTTTGTAAAAAAATAAAATTATTTATATTTTTATTTAATGAAAAATCATTCAAATGTATGCATTAACCAGTGGTCGAACTCGATAAAATGGATGCAACACTTGAGTCACTACTAACCCCGATCATGCCCGTTGCCAGGTAGTGGTAGCAAGGGGAACGTTCACGTTTCCCCTCTCGTTTTCTAACAAGCACTGGATAGAAATGCATTTCTTTGAAAATAAGCACTAGATAGAATGCGTTTTTGGTCAAATGATCCAGTTTCCCTACTGTCGTATAATCCTGGCTACGTCCATGCCCATTACGCTCGCTGGTCGCTCAGCTGCAGTAAAAGTTGCTTTATAATCATAGGTGGTAGGTGGGCAGCCTCTCGGATTTTGGGAACATACCCGACCCCCCAAATTTGGGGGGTGTCCCAAAAAATTTTTTGGGGTATACCTCAAATACGCCATTTTTAGCGTTTTTAGTACTGGGACCCCCCAAATTTTAGGGGGGTGTCCGTCGGCTATAATGTGGGGAGGTATAACCTTACCCCCAACCCACCTATGTTTATAATACAACAAATCATTACCGACAAATCACTACCGTCGCTTGGTATTTTAAGGAAAACAAATCGAAGGTTTTTTTGTACGAAAAACGCAATATCTTGGCAAATACTGCATCAATCTTAGATATCAAATTAAAGTGGAAAGTAGCCGCTTTGTTTGAATGTATATCTTGTAACTAAAATTTTTATACCCATTGACCAATCTTTTAAGTACAGAATTATCGAAAAAACGCTATTTTTTGGGGGGGGGGGTCATTATCTCCTGAACCACTGAAGATCTTTTGATGTCGATGGAAACATTTTGTCGATGGGCAAGCAGGGGGGAAATAAAAAGAGAAAAAAAATGGAGAAAAAAAGAAGGGAAAAGAGAAAAAAGGGACAAAAAAAGCAAAAATAAGGTAAAAATAGGTCTGAAATGGCTTAAAATACATTAAAATAGGCTAATCCTTCAATAAAACGAGGGGGCATTTCCACACCGTGCACAGGTCTGAGAATGGGGTAGAAGTAGGGTAGTTACAAAACAAAGATAGAAATTTGCAAATGGAGACTATAATATAATTAATGGGACGCTGAGCGAAGCGCGAGAAAAATTTTTAAAAAATGATCGTTCTAGAGCCCAAATTTTTATCCTTGGCGACCCAAAAGAGAGGGGGTCTAACAACCCCAAATTTTTCCCTTTGCCGACCTAAAAGGGGGGTCTAGACACCCCCTGGCTACGCCCATGTATGTATATAATCTTTAATTAAATATAAGATTATGGATTAAAAAGTTTGTGATACTTGACTTTATAATCAAGACAATAGTATCACTATTCTATTATTACATAATTATTAAAAAAACTATGATTTCTAATCTAATTATAAGAATATATAAACACATTATTATTAAAAGAATTAAAAAATAAAATTTATAAATTGCAATAAGGTCTTATTTAATTTTACACAGTTTTAAAACATTTATAAGCTTGTTTTACGTTTTTTACGCGTTTTAAGCCCATTTTAAGGCAGAGCGGAAATATTGGGTACACCCTCAAAATTTGGGTTTTGCCGGACACCCCCCCCCTTAAATTTGACCCGCCCCTCTTATACCCCCCGAAAATCCGAGAGGCTGCCTACCTATGGGTGGACCCCACCCTACCCCCTTGTTTATCTATGGTTGTTTCTAATTGGCGTTGAACTTCTGAAATATTATCGACACGAAAATTATTAGAAATGATCCTTAATTTTTTTTTCTAGATTTTTTGGGATTTGGTGAGCGCTTACGGGCCAAACCCGGCTCCTGGGGCTCGAACCATCTTCCAGCCCTATCGGATCGCATTTGACGGACAGAAGCTCCTGTTTACATTGGACCCCATCACAGATCACCAAGTGGTGAGTTTTATATAGTTAAAAAAAAGCTATTCTAAAATTCTGGATGAATTAATTTTCTTTGTTTTGTTATACCTTTTTTGATGGACGGTGGGTTATGCTCAGTTTAAATTCAAACTTTTCATAAATTTTCATTTTATCGGGTATGCTCCTCTCCACAATCCGTACCTGGTTTTCCTTTCATTCAATTCCAGGCCTTTTCTTAGTCTAGGGCGCTACTACTTCACATGGGCACATAGGTAAGGTGAGCACGGTACCGGCAGCCAAGGAGGGAAAATTCTATGATTCTAGGAGGGGGTCGAAGGAAGTTCCGGACCCCCCCCCCCAATGTTTTAGAGGGTGGGAGGTTCATTGATCCCGGGTGCAATTCTAAGGATTATTAGACCTGAGTAGTCAGGTGAAGTCCGGTGTCCGGAGCAAAATAGTTTTAAATCATAACATTAATAATTTTTCTTTTTATAGGATAAATAATACTACATTTTATTGAATAGAAGGCAATAATCTGGTATAAAAAGTGTGTGAAATGATGAGTTTTCTGTTAAAAATTGACGTTTTTAGGGGTCAGAGGTAAGATGTGGAAAGGGGCTCTAGATTTTCGTCTAGGTTGAGGGAGGGGAAAATTTCAACAGAGCTAAGGGGTGGACCCCACCCTGCCCCCCTCGCTTTTTCACTCATGCGATAATCGGCAGGATAATATTTTATTATGTCTTCTTGACTAATTTTGAATGATCACCACCAAGAGGTTTGTTTCACGTGAATTAAATCTTTAAAAGTTACACAAATTAAAAAAAATTATTTAATTAATCCGCTTGTATTGTTTATAGTTGAAGTTGGAATGGAACTTCGAGGTTGAGTACGAGCCAGAGCTGAGCGGTCTTTGGACCGTCCAGATACAACCGGCAGCGGAAGGCCAACTGTCCCCGGACAACTTGAGACCCCATCTGGAGACCGAAGAAGTTAACAACAGAAACCCCATGCACTACCTAAACCTCCTCCTCAAGCAGAGCAAGAGCTGCAAGAAACAGTAAGTTAGTTGGGGTTTTCAAGTAGGTGATTTACTGTAGTGCCTTGCCAGTGAAGATATTCGTTCGTATTGAATCATTTGGTACTTTATTGAAAGATTTGGTAATATTGTTATTGCCTTAAGATCATTAGGAGGTGTCAATAATATTGGAGATCTTTAATATGCATTTCGATAGTGATCTTTATTTCTCCTGTAAAGGAGTGTATTTTCGGCTGATGTGGGAATTTTATAGTCGGAATAATGTTGACTTTGAACATATTTTGATGATAAAATGGTAAATTTACGAAAGTTTTATTAATAGATAGATTTTAACATCACGCGAATTTTAAACAAAAATAATATATTTTTGGTTTTTGACGAAAACGGACGATAAGTCTGCACCATAGGGAGTGTGGGTTGGGGTTATACCCCCAAAAAAATCCTGATTATAGTCGACACCCTCCTAAAATTTGAGGGTTTCAGTACTAATAACGCTAAATATGGGGTATTTGTTGAGATTAAGGCACAGTACTGGCCTCGTAAAAGGCTTTTGTTACACAACAATACTTGTTTTTAATTGATGACTTTATTTTTAACACGAACTGTGTCAAGTTTTGCGCGTTTACACATATTGCATTTTATTTTTAACACGAACTGTGCCAAATTTTGCGCGTTAACACATATTGCAAGCATTATTGCAGTAAATGTCTATTAAATTAAATTGACGAAAATCTTTTCGAATACATAAACATTGCGAAAAATGTTTAGTTAAAAGTTTAGTTAAAAATGGCGTTGCTTTGACTAATAATGTATTGTACTCCTAAAACATCGACTAATAATGTATTGTACTCCTAAAACATCCATGTAACAAGTAATTTTAATTTTAGGAGGGATTTCCAGCATTGGTACACGGTGAGGAACAGCTGCTACCGCCTGCCCAACGATATGCGAGAAGAAAACGACATCGGGAGTGGATTCCGCTGCTACAACGGATTATTCACCTCCCCGCACGTCCTGATGGGCCCGGAGGGCTTCCACCCCGATAACCCGGCCAAGTGGCGCATCTATCTCAACGTGGACAGTGAGTTGGTTATTATAGCTTTGATTGTTGCTATTAAGGGATTAGTAGTTTCGTGGCATAAGTGGCGGGCTAGTCGAAATTCAGACTTAGATTGTTCTTATTTAAAATTAAATGGATTAATTAATTAGTTGAGAATTAAATAAATTTATCAATTCGTTAAAATTTTACAATGCTCCTTGCGTATTCTCCGCCTTAAGTTCTCTCTGGACAGTTTTCAATTTACATCCTTCAATAAAAAACTAGTAGAAATACAGAACAAAAATTATTTTTTTGCTTACATAAAATGTTTTTTATTATTTATTGTATTTATAGAGAATTATAATATTTTAAAATATACCAACGACGAATATTCGAATAAGCGGCAAAAAGTAGGAAACAAATGCGGTTTAAATGTTTACAAATATTTTTTTTTGTTTTGATTCATTGAAAAAATTATAATAAATCTAAAATAAATATTAAATAAAAAGGTGGCAATGAAAATATAGTTCACAGTGGGAATCGATCCCTCAAAAATTTGAGCCTTTGGCGTTACCGATTGCGCCACACGTCCATCTGCTTAGCTTTTCTAAGAGAGGTTTATAAACCCACGGCCATTATTAAATAAAAATATGCACACACAACAGATTAAAAGTACAAGAGCCAGGGACGTAACCAGGGGGGCGGCAGCGGGGGGGTGTAGCCGCCCCCCCCCCTCAAAATAGTCGCAAGATAGTAAAATTTTGGGGTTTTCAGAGGCTAAAAATTCAAAATTTTCTAGCAACTCGCTAATCACTCGGTGCCAAACTATAAAATAATTTTAGTACCACAATTGACCCCCAAAAACCAAAAAATTTTTCCGCTTCGCTCAGCGGTCACTTTTTATATTATATGCACATACATATATGTCGCTATTTATCTTGCCTAATGCTAATATTATTTCAATGTTAGTACAATATTTTTTATAAGTAATATATAAGTACTACACAGAAAGCAAAACAAACAATCACATTGGTTGATTTATGTACCTGACCTCCCCCTCCAAAATTTTCCAGCCGCCTATAGCATTGGCTCGGATTTTTTTCATATAGGTAGGTAAAGGTAGGTACCCTAAAAACATGTGTCGAGATGCTGCTCATGTGCTTTGGTTTACAATGCGGGTGTGTAGCCAAAGGGTCAGAAAGGACTCTAAATTCCTTTTTTGTGAAATCCAGGCTCTGCCAATGTGTGCTAATGTAATTTTTAACTAAGAAAACAACATTACATAATACGTTATTAGGTCAAAAACAGTGTATTATACAGCTTTATCTACGTTTATCCCTGCTTTTTCAACGTTTTCAAAAATAGGGGGGTTCCGCCACATCCCCCCCAAATTTCGCCGTCCCCCCCCCCGAATTTTTTTTGTACTATGATCCGCCCCCTCCCAAAAATGAAAACCTGGGTGGGTACGTACCTGACAGGAGCTATTATTACAGTTTAAAAATCATATATTTCAATAAAAGCATACTATTTGCACAAGAAAACTGTCCGGAGAGACCTTAAGATAATTTAAAAAAATTTTTTTGGTAGAGATTTCTCAACTAACCAAATAAAAATATTTTTTCAGTGACTTTCTCCGCTTTCTATCCGGGTTTTCGAGCGATGCCCCCCGCAGATCCGTCGGAAGGTTATTACCCATTCGAAGAGTGGGCTCGACTGGTGTTGGGATCCGAGTTCCAGAATCTCAACGACCCATTCAACCTGAGGAAACTGGAGAACCGCGCAAAAGATATAATATTATTATTTTTGGTTTTTTTTATTATTGATAGTGTTCGTTTTTTTACAAATAGTGTCGTTGCAAAAAAAGGGCATAGTGTTGTGTTCATAGATGAACACGGTCAAAAAGCTAAGGGGGGGGGGGTGTTTACCCCGGGTAAATGACTTTTCAAAATTTAGAAGGGGGTCCTAGGGGGGTCGAACCCTCCCTAGCTTTTTAGGGGAGGTCGACCCGGGGTGCGAAATTTTGAAATCTAGAGGGGGGTCAGGTGGGGTCCGTTGTCCAAAGCAAAACAGTTTTAAATCATAATAATTTTAATAATAGTTCTTTTAGAGAATAATACTACATTTTATTGAATAAAAAGCGATATTTAGGTATAAAAAGGGTGTAAAAACATGAATTTGTGTTAAAAATTCACGTTTTTGCAAGAAAATTTAGTATAAAAAAGTACTTAAAATTTTCTCGAGAGGGGAGAGGGGGTCAGATTTCAAAATCTAGAGGGAGTCAGGGGTAAAAAATTCGAAAATTTGGGGGGAGGGGGGCCCCTGGATTTTTTCTAGGGGGGGCCCAAAATTTCGAAGCTAGGGGTGTGGACCCCACCCTACCCCCCTTGTTCATCTATGGTTTTGTTGCTAGTTTTATGAAGTATATTATTTTGCTCTAATTGTTTAAATTTAGTTTTGTGTTAATTTTTTTTTAATTTAGGAAATTTTAAAACTTACTTTGGTGTAAATTTAATAGTTCGACTTTTTATGAGAATACTACAGGTAAAATTGTCGTATTTGCAATTCTCACTATTTTGTAACTGCCAATAATAGCTCAAAATTGTTCTTTATCCACTAAATTAACTAATCAACATAATGGTAGCGGAAATCATGCATGAGCAAGTTTCCAACTTTTCTTCGAGTTTTAAACTCCGAAACAAATTTAAAACGCCGCTAGTCCTCACAGCATAACTAGGACGCATGCTCTGTTCTGCGCGTGGGAACCAGTGATCGGAAACAATTTAAAATAATTTATTTTTAACACTGGCGCTCTTAAAATGTACGGTAGCAATTATTTCACGGACATACGAGCTAGTGTTGCATAAATTATTAAACCGTACGTTTAACCTACTATTCATGTCCATAGTAATTTTTTATCAAAGCGAAAAATAAACAAGGTCCACGTTTTCAGCTACGAGTATTATCTGTACATAAGCCACAGCGCAAAAAAGTGATTTTATTGCACCAGAAGTCGTTTACTATTTTGTCTTTTAAGAAATATTTCTGCCAAAAACTTGGCGTATTGTGTCCGAATTGCCAATTTTTTTACGTATTTACTAATTTAAAAGGTTGCATTAAATTAAAAATTAATTTATAATAGACGGGCAAAGTTGCGAAAGAAAAACGCACAAAAAAATCAAACTTAATGCCTTCTCCCTCTTTTGTTGTGTTCTATAATGCTCTCACGCAAAAATGGGCAGGGGTATACCCCCAAAAAAAATCCAGATTATTGCCGACACCCCCCCCCCACCCTCCCTAAAATTTAGGGGGTCTCAGTACTAAAAACGCTATAAATTGGGAATTTGAAGTATACACCAAAAAATTTTTGGAACATCCCTCCCCCTCTCCAAAAGAAATCCGAAAAACTCTGCCTTTGCTTTTACATGTACTATTACATATTTAGGCTTGAGCTGTTTAATGAAAACATTCACTGAAAGAGGTCCTCAAATGAGAAAATTCAAAGTTGTTGGCCTGGGAGAATCTGCCGTCAACGAAAAGTAAAACGCAATTATTTTAACATAATACAATACAAAAACTACATAAAATCAATTCATTAAATTTTATGTATTTTTTGACATAGAAAAATTTATCAATATGACGCATGCACCGGTTGTGCCGTGTAATAGATCGCACCTCAGAGTCGACTTTACAAATTACACGCTTGGCTTAGCTCGATGTATTTGCAATGTTATAATATATTTGACTGTTTAAATAATAGTTCATGTTCAACGCCTGGTGATTTCGATTTCAGGGGTAAAAAAATTTAGAGGAGAAGCGACTTGCGACTATAGTTTTTTTCTAAGGAGGTCTAGAAATTTTAAAAGCTAAGAGGGTGAACCACTCACCCCTTTTTTTATCCAAGTATGTTTAATTGTAATAACATAGGAAGTAATGTTTAAAATTTCGATTTAGAAAAAAAAACAGCGTATTTGTGTTACTTTTATTAATTTATTAATATGCATGGTTTTTACAATGGTGAAAAAATATCAAAAGAACGTTCATCATTTCTGCATCGGTTTATTACGAATTTTTGACGATATACCTGAAATATTTTCTTTGTTTTTGGAAGGTAATAAACCGTACCTTAAAAAAACTACAGACACTCGCCAAAAATCTTAGGGAGCCTTTACTTATCCCCAAAAAACCTAGTTTTACCGGTTTTAATATTGAAATCTTTTGAAATTATTAGATACAGACCTGTGCACGGCCCCCAGGGTATTATTGTGGTAAGGGGGCATTTTTTTGAAACGGGAAGGGGGGCAAGCAGGGAAGAAAGAAAAAAAAAGAACAGAAAAGGGACAAAAAAGCGAAAATAATGTAAAAATAGGTCTAAAATGGCTTAAAATACATTGAAATAAGCTAAAAACTACAAAAAATTCACGAAGATGGCGTCATTATAGGTAATAAATGGCGTCATAAAATTTTTAGGTAATTTTTCATTTTTTGCCGGGGGGGGGGAGCAAATCCCCCAATTCACGAAAATGGCGTTATTATAGGTAAATTCACGAAGATGGCGTCATTATAGGTAAAAAATGGCGTCATAAAATTTTTAGGTACTTTTCCATTTTTTTGGCGGGGGGGGCAAATCCCCCAATAAAGCGGGGGGCATTTCCAGACCGTGCACAGGTTTGTAGATATATACGTGTAGATAAAAAATACAAAATAGTCTGTAGCATATTTGTGTAAAAATCTTTTTAAAGCTTCTTCTAAAAATTTTCTAAAAACATTTATAAAATAAACAAAACAATCGTTTTTTTTTTTTTTTTTTTTTTTTAATAATTTTTGCCTAAAAATTTTTGCTTTAATTTTATCAACAAACCCAACATTAATAACTTGTAAAAATTTTGCCTTAATTTTACCAACAAACACAACATTAATAACTTGTAATTATAAACAATTTCAAAATATAAATCATAAATGTAACAAATATTTTAAAAATTAATTCAAATAAAGGTTTCCGTGAAAAATTTAAACATTTGAGAAAATTGCCAAATTTATGCTATATAAATATGCATTACTAATTTTTTATTTTTTTTATTTTATTTTATTTTGTTTTATTTTCCTGTGTGCCGTTTTATCTTTCTCCCGGTAAGCGCCGTTAACATTTGTTCGGAAGGCTTAAACAAACCTGATTTAAATTATAATTATTTTTACTATTCAATTTAAAATTAAAATATATTTTTACTAATCAATATAAAATTAAAATTATACTCTTTAATTTATTTAAATTAGGTTCTGCGATCCTAACAAATGTAATATAGCCTTGAAAAGGGACTAAGGAATTAGTCCGAAACATGTCGGTTTGAAATAAAATCTACACCATTTCCTTCAACTACATTATACACAATCAGAATGGTGATATCTTTTATTACACACTTATTTCATTTTTTTTGGGAGTGTAACCAAACATACATAATTATGACATGAAAGTGCTGTTTCACTTCCTGTATAAAAATTGGCAACCAATGTATCGTGTATGCCAATACATACAGTAGCATACTGTTGCCAATTTCAAATTTGGAGGAGGACGTCAGGGTCAATCACCACACACCCATACACAAACTCACACAAACACAAATAACAACAACAATCACAAAATTCATAAACAATTACATCAAAGGCCGCAAAGCATACACCGCATACAATAACCACAAATCAAAACAAAAACTCATAAAAACAGAAGTCCCACAAGGCTCCTGTCTATCACCCACACTATTCCACATCTACACCGCAGACATTCCAGCACCACCACCAAACGTACACACAAGTCCGTAGCCAGGGGGGGATTGGGGGGATTAATCCCCCCTCAAATTCTGGGAAGGCAAAAAATTTCGTAAGGGTCCCCCTTTGGTTTTTTTAAAAATTTAGAAAAAAAATTTTTTTTCCAAATCACTCTGTAATGTATTAAAGCTATCTAAAATGCATTATTTAAAGTGATTTAGGTTTATAAAAGCTCATTTATAAAAAAAGAATTATTTATAATTCAAAACATTAGTGCAGTGAGTTTAAAAATATTGTATTTTTGTTTTGTGTGAAAATATTTGCATAAAAGGGGCAGTATCAAAGAGCGGGAAGTCACGATTCAACCACTTTTTTTGGTATAAAAAAGCGGTTTTCTTAGGATTTTTTATTGTTGTTGTTATTTGTGTTTGTGTGAGTTTGTGTATGGGTGTGTGGTGATTGACCCTGACGTCCTCCTCCAAATTTGAAATTGGCAACAGTATGCTACTGTATGTATTGGCATACACGATACATTGGTTGCGAATTTTTATACAGGAAGTGAAACAGCACTTTCATGTCATAATTATGTATGTTTGGTTACACTCCCCAAAAAAAAATGAAATAAGTGTGTAATAAAAGATATCACCATTCTGATTGTGTATAATGTAGTTGAAGGAAATGGTGTAGATTTTATTTCAAACCGACATGTTTCGGACTAATTCCTTTAGTCCCTTTTCAAGGCTATATTACATTTGTTAGGATCGCAGAACCTAATTTAAATAAATTGAAAAGAGTATAATTTTAATTTTATATTGATTAGTAAAATATATTTTAATTTTAAATTGAATAGTGAAAAAATAATTATAATTTAAATCAGTTTTGTTAACCCTTCCTAACAAATGTTGACGGCGCTTACCGGGAGAAAGATAAAACGGCACACAGGAAAATAAAACAAAATAAAATAAAATAAAAAAAATAAAAAATTAGTAATGCATATTTATATAGCATAAATTTGGCAATTTTCTCAAATGTTTAAATTTTTCACGGAAACCTTTATTTGAATTAACTTTTAAAATATTTGTTACATTTATGATTTATATTTTGAAATTGTTTATAATTACAAGTTATTAATGTTGGGTTTGTTGGTAAAATTAAGGCAAAATTTTTACAATTTATTAATTTTGGTTTTGTTGATAAAAATAAATCAAAAATTTTTAGGCAAAAATTATTAAAAAAAAAAAAAAAACACGATTGTATTGTTTATTTTATAAATGTTTTTAGAAAATTTTTAGAAGAAGCTTTAAAAAGATTTTTACACAAATATGCTACAGACTATTTTATATTTTTTATCTACACGTATATATCTACAAACCTGTGCACGGTCTGGAAATGCCCCCCGCTTTATTGGGGGATGCCCCCGCCAAAAAAATGGAAAAGTACCTAAAAATTTTATGACGCCATTTTTTACCTATAATGACGCCATCTTCGTGAATTTACCTATAATAACGCCATTTTTATTTGAATTGGGGGATTTGCCCCCCCGGCAAAAAAATGAAAAATTACCTAAAAATTTTATGACGCCATTTATTACCTATAATAACGCCATCTTCGTGAATTTTTTTGTAGTTTTTAGCTTATTTCAATTTATTTTAAGCCATTTTAGACATATTTTTACATTATTTTCGCTTTTTTGTCCCTTTTCTGTTCTTTTTTTTTCTTTCTTCCCTGCTTGCCCCCCTTCCCGTTTCAAAAAAATGCCCCCTTACCACAATAATACCCTGGGGGCCGTGCACAGGTCTGTATCTAATAACTTTCAAAAGATTTCAATATCCTAAAACCGGTAAAACTAGGTTTTTTGGGGATAAGTAAAGGCTCCCTAAGATTTTTGGCGAGTGTCTGTAGTTTTTTTAAGGTGCGGTTTATTACCGTTTAAAACAAAGAAAATATTTCAGATATATCGTCAAAAATTCGTAATAAACCGATACAGAAATGATGAACGTTCTTTTGATATTTTTTCACCATTGCAAAAACCATGCATATTAATAAATTAATAAAAAAGTAACACAAATACGCTGTTTTTTTTTTCTAAATCGAAATTTTAAACATTACTTTCCTATGTTATTACAAATTAAACATACTTGGATAAAAAAAGAGAAGATAAGTGGTTCACCCTCTTAGCTTTTTAAAATTCCTAGACCTCCTTAGAAAAAAACTATAGTCACAAGTCTCTTATCATCTAAATTTTTTTACCCCTGAAATCGAAATCACCAGGCATTGAACATGAACTATTATTTAAACAGTCAAATATATTATAACATTGCAAATACATCGAGCTAAGCCAAGTCGTTGTATTTTGTAAAGTCGACTCTGAGGTGCAATTATTACACGGCACAACCGGTGCATGCGTCATATTGATAAATTTTTCTATGTCAAAAAATACATAAAATTTAATGAATTGATTTTATGTAGTTTTTGTATTGTATGTTAAAATAATTGCGTTTTACTTTTCTTTGACGGCAGATTGTCCCAGGCCAACAACTTTGAATTTTCTCATTTGAGGACCTCTTTCAGTGAATGTTTTCATTAAACAGCTCAAGCCTAAATATGTAATAGTACATGTAAAAGCAAAGGCAGAGTTTTTCGGATTTCTTTTGGAGAGGGGGAGGGGGATGTTCAAAAATTTTTTGGTGTATACTTCAAATTACCAATTTATAGCATTTTTAGTACTGAGACCCCCTAAATTTTAGGGAGGGTGGGGGGGGGGTGTCGGCAATAATCTGAATTTTTTTGGGGTTTATACCCCTGCCCATTTTTGCGTGAGAGCATTATACAACACAACAAAAGAGGAGAGGGCGCTGAAGCTTGAAATTTTTGTGCGTATAACTTTCACAACTTTTGACCGTCTATTATAAATTAATTTTTAATTTAATGGGTTACCTTTTAACTTGGTGAATACTGTAAAAAAATTTGGCAATTCAAACACAATACGCCAAGTTTTTGGCAGAAATATTTATTAAAAGACAAAATAGTAAACGACTTCTGGTGCAATAAAATCACTTTTTTGCGCTGTGGCTTATGTACAGATAATACTCGTAGCTGAAAACGTGGACCTTGTTTATTTTTCGCTTTGATAAAAAATTACTATGGACATGAATAGTAGGTTAAACGTACGGTTTAATAATTTATGCAACACTAGCTCGTATGTCCGTGAAATAATTGCTACCGTACATTTTAAGAGCGCCAGTGTTTAAAAATAAATTATTTTTAAATTGTTTCCGATCGCTGGTTTCCACGCACAAAACAGAGGAGCCTGCGTCCTAGTTATGCTGTATCGACTAGCGGCGTTTTAAATTTGTTTCGGAGTTTGAAAACTAGAAGAAAAGTTGGAAACTTGCTCATGCATGATTTCCGCTACCATTATGTTGATTAGTTAATTTAGTGGATAAAGAACAAATTTGAGCTATTATTGGCAGTTACAAAAAATAGTGAGAATTGCGAAAATACGACAATTTTACCTGTAGTATTCTTATAAGAAGTGGAACTATTAAATTTACACCAAAGTAAGTTTTAAAATTTCCTAATTAAAAAAAAATTAACACAAAACTAAATTTAAACAATTAGAGCAAAATAATATACTTCATAAAACTAGCAACAAAACCATAAATGAACAAGGGGGGTAGGGTGGGGTCCACCCCCCTAGCTTCGAAATTTTGGCCCCCCCCTAAAAAAATCCAGGGGGCCTCCTTCCCCCAAATTTTCAAATTTTTTACCCCTGACGCCCCTCTAGATTTTGAAATCTGACCCCCCCTCCCCTCTCGAGAAAATTTTAAGTACTTTTTTATACTAAATTTTTCTTGCAAAAACATGAAATTTTAACACACCTTCATGTTTTGACTCCCTTTGTATCCCCAAATATCTCTTTTGATTCAATAAAATGTAGTATTATCCTCCAAAAAGAACTCTTATTAAAATTATTATGATTTGAAACTGTTTTGCTTTGGACAACGGACCCCACCTGACCCCCTCTAGGATTTCAAAATCTCGCGCCCCATGGGTTGGACCTCCCCTAAAAAGCTAGGGAGGGTTCGGGCCCCCCTCGGTACCCCCTTCTAAATTTTGAAAAGTAGTTTACCCGGGGTAAAGCCCCCCCCCCTTAGCTTTTGACCGTGTTCATATATGAACTCAACACTATGCCCTTTTTTTGCAACGACACTATTTGAACAAACATATCAATAATAAAAAAACAAAAATAATAATCTTATATTGTTTTTTGCAGTCTTAACTTTCCTAAGTTAAATGGAGCATTAGACTCTGGAACTCAGATCCCCAACAGTCAGCACTTTTATCAATGGGTAATAACCTTCCGACAGATCACGGGGGCATAGCTCAAAACCAATAGAAAGCAAAGCATTTTGAAAAAATATTTTCTTGGTTAGTCAAGTTGTTACCAAAAAAATTTTTTTTAAATTATCTTAAGGTCTCTCCGGACAGTTTTCTTGTGCAAATAGTATGCTTTACTTGAGAATGATTTTTAAACTGTAATAATAGCTCCTGTAGGGTACGTACCCACCCAGGTTTTCATTTTTGGAGGGGGCGGATCATTCATACAAAAATAAGACAGCGGAGAAGGTGGTAAATAAGCAAAACTGCCCTATTTTGAAAACGTTGAAAAAGCAGGGATAAACGTAGATAAAGCTGTATAATACACTGTTTTTGACCTAGTAACGTATTATGTAATGTTGTTTTCTTAGTTAAAAATTACAGTAGCATACATTGGCAGAGCGGGGATTTCACAAAAAAGGAATTTAGAGTCCTTTCTTACCTTTCGGCCATACACCGGCATTGTAAACCAAAGCACATGAGCAGCATCTCTATATATGCTTCAGGGTACCTACCTTTACGGACCTATATGAAAAAAATCCGAGCCAATGGTATAGGCGGCTGGTAAATTTTGGAGGGGGAGGTCATGTACACAAATCAACCAATGTGATTGTTTGTTTTGCTTTCTGTGTAGTACTTATATATTACTTATAAAAAATATTGTACTAACATCGAAAATAATATTAGCATTAGGCAAGATAAATAGCGACATATATGTATGTGCATATAATATAAAAAAGTGACCGCTGAGCGAAGCGGAAAAAATTTTTTGGTTTTTGGGGGGTCAATTGTGGTACTAAAATTATTTTATAGTTTGGCACCGAGTGATTAGCGAGTTGCTAGAAAATTTTGAATTTTTAGCCTCTGAAAACCCCAAAATTTTACTATCTTGCGACTATTTTGAGGGGGGGGGGGCGGCTACACCCCCCGCTGCCGCCCCCCGGGTTACGTCCCTGGCTCTTGTACTTTTAATCTGTTGTGTGTGCATATTTTTATTTAATAATGGCCGTGGGTTTATAAACCTCTCTTAGAAAAGCTAAGCAGATGGACGTGTGGCGCAATCGGTAACGCCAAAGGCTCAAATTTTTGAAGGATCGATTCCCACTGTGAACTATATTTTCATTGCCACCTTTTTATTTAATATTTATTTTAGATTTATTATAATTTTTTCAATGAATCAAAACAAAAAAAAATATTTGTAAACATTTAAACCGCATTTGTTTCCTACTTTTTGCCGCTTATTCGAATATTCGTCGTTGGTATATTTTAAAATATTATAATTCTCTATAAATACAATAAATAATAAAAAACATTTTATGTAAGCAAAAAAATAATTTTTGTTCTGTATTTCTACTAGTTTTTTATTGAAGGATGTAAATTGAAAACTGTCCAGAGAGAACTTAAGGCGGAGAATACGCAAGGAGCATTGTAAAATTTTAACGAATTGATAAATTTATTTAATTCTCAACTAATTAATTAATCCATTTAATTTTAAATAAGAACAATCTAAGTCTGAATTTCGATTAGCCCGCCACTTATGCCACGAAACTACTAATCCCTTAATAGCAACAATCAAAGCTATAATAACCAACTCACTGTCCATGTTGAGATAGATGCGCCACTTGGCCGGGTTATCGGTGGAAGCCTCCGGGCCCATCAGGACGTGCGGGGAGGTGAATAATCCGTTGTAGCAGCGGAATCCACTCCCGATGTCGTTTTCTTCTCGCATATCGTTGGGCAGGCGGTAGCAGCTGTTCCTCACCGTGTACCAATGCTGGAAATCCCTCCTAAAATTAAAATTACTTGTTACATGGATGTTTTAGGAGTACAATACATTATTAGTCGATGTTTTAGGAGTACAATACATTATTAGTCAAAGCAATGCCATTTTTAACTAAACTTTTAACTAAACATTTTTCGCAATGTTTATGTATTCGAAAAGATTTTCGTCAATTTAATTTAATAGACATTTACTGCAATAATGCTTGCAATATGTGTTAACGCGCAAAATTTGGCACAGTTCGTGTTAAAAATAAAATGCAATATGTGTAAACGCGCAAAACTTGACACAGTTCGTGTTAAAAATAAAGTCATCAATTAAAAACAAGTATTGTTGTGTAACAAAAGCCTTTTACGAGGCCAGTACTGTGCCTTAATCTCAACAAATACCCCATATTTAGCGTTATTAGTACTGAAACCCTCAAATTTTAGGAGGGTGTCGACTATAATCAGGATTTTTTTGGGGTATAACCCCAACCCACACTCCCGATGGTGCAGACTTATCGTCCGTTTTGATCAAAAAGCTAAAAATATATTATTTTTTGTTTAAGAAATTTGTGTGATGTCAAAATCTATCTATTAAATAAAGCTTTCGTAAATTTACCATTTTATCATCAAAATATGTTCAAAGTCAACATTATTCCGACTACAAATTTTCTATATCAGCCGAAAATACATTCCTTTACAGGATAAATAAAGATCACGATCGAAATGCATATTAAAATATCTCCAATATTATTCACACCTCCTAATTATCTTAAGGCAATAACAATATTACCAAATCTTTCAATAAAGTACCAAATCAGTTTATTCCAATAACGAACGAATATCTTCACTGGCAAGGCACTACAGTAAATCACCTACTTGAAAACCCCAACTAACTTACTGTTTGTTGCAGCTCTTGCTCTGCTTGAGGAGGAGGTTTAGGTAGTGCATGGGGTTTCTGTTGTTAACTTCTTCGGTCTCCAGATGGGTCTCAAGTTGTCCTGGGACAGTTGGCCTTCCGCTGGCCGGTTGTATCTGGACGGTCCAAAGACCGCTCAGCTCTGGCTCGTACTTAACCTCGAAGTTCCATTCCAACTTCAACTAGAAACAATACAAGCGGATTAATTAAATAATTTTTTTTAATCCTGTGTAACTTTTTAAAGATTTAATTCACGTGAAAATAAACCTCTTGGTGGTGATCATTCAAAATTAGTCAAGAAGACATAATAAAATATTATCCTGCCGATTATCGCATGAGTGAAAAAGCGAGGGGGGCAGGGTGGGGTCCACCCCTTAGCTCTGTTGAAATTTTCCCCTCCCCTCAACCTAGACGAAAATCTAGAGCCCCTTTCCACATCTTACCTCTGACCCCTAAAAATGTCAATAATTAACAGAAAACTCATCATTTCACACATCTTTATACCAGATTATTGCCTTCTATTCAATAAAATGTAGTATTATTTATCCTATAAAAAAAGAAAAATTATTCATGTTATGATTTAAAACTATTTTGCTCCGGACACCGGACTTCACCTGACTACTCAGGTCAAATAATCCTTAAGAATTGCACCCGGGATCAATGAATCTCCCACCCTCTAAAACATTGGGGGGGGGGGGGGTGGGAACTTCCTCCGACCCCCTCCTAGAATCATAGAATTTTCCCTCCTTGGCTCGCCCGTACCGTGCTCACCTTACCTATGTGCCCATGTGAAGTAGTAGCGCCCTAAAGACTAACAAAAAAGGCCTGGAATCTGAATGAAAGGAAAACCAGGTACGGATTGTGGAGGAGAGGAGCATACCCCGATAAAATGAAAATTTATGAAAAGTTTGAATTTAAACTGAGCATAACCCACCGTCCATCAAAAAAGGTATAACAAAACAAAGAAAATTAATTTGTCCATCCAGAATTTTAGAATAGCTTTTTTTTAAATATGATAAAACTTAACCACTTGGTGATCTGTGATGAAGTTCAATGTAAACAGGAGCTTATCTGTCCGTCAAATGCGATCCGATAGGGCTGGGAAAGTATGGTTCGAGCCTCAGGAGCCGGGTTTGGCCCGTGATCGCTCACGAAAATTGCCGAAGAAAATCTAGAAAAAAAAATTAAGGTTCATTTCTAATAATTTTCGTGTCGATAATATTTCAGAAGTTCAACGCCATTTAGAAACAACCATAGATAAACAAGGGGGTAGGGTGGGGTCCACCCATAGGTAGGCAGCCTCTCGGATTTTCGGGGGGTATAAGAGGGGCGGGTTAAATTTAAGGGGGGGGGGGGGGGTGTCCGGCAAAACCCAAATTTTGAGGGTGTACCCAATATTTCCGCTCTGCTTTAAAATGGGCTTAAAACGCGTAAAAAACGTAAAACAAGCTTATAAATGCTTTAAAACTGTGTAAAATTAAGATAAGACCTTATTGCAACTTATAAATTTTATTTTTTAATTCTTTTAATAATAATGTGTTTATATATTATTATAATTGGATTAGAAATCATAGTTTTTTTAATAATTACGTAATAATAGAATAGTGATACTATTGTCTTGATTATAAAGTCAAGTATCACAAACTTTTTAATCCATAATCTTATATTTAATTAAAGATTATATACATACATGGGCGTAGCCAGGGGGGTCTAGGTACCCCCCTTTTAGGTCGGCAAAGGGTAAAAATTTGGGGTTGTTCAGACCCCTCTCTTTTGGGTCGCCAAGGATAAAAATTTGGGCTCAGGACGATCGCTTTTTAAAATTTTGCACATTTCTCTCAGCGTCCCATTAATTATATTATAGTCTCCATTTGCAAATTTCTATCTTTGTTTTGTAACTGACCCTACTCTCTACCCCATTCTAAAACCTGTGCACGGTGTGGCTATGCCCCCTCGTTTTATTGAAGGATTAGCCTATTTTAATGAATTTTAAGCCATTTCAGACCTATTTTTACCTTATTTTTGCTTTTTTTGTCTCTTTTTTTCTCTTTCCCTTTTTTTTTTCTCCATTTTTTTCTCTTTTCCACTCTTGGTTGGCCCATTGACAAAATGTTTCCATCGACATCAAAATACTTCAGTGGTTCAGGAGAATAATGAATCTCTCTCTCGAAAAAATAGCGTTTTTTCGATAATTCTGTACTTAGAACAATTGGTCAATGGATAAAATTTTAGTTACAATAAGATACATTCAAAACAAAGCGGCTACTTTCCACTTTAATTGATATCTAAGATTGATGCAGTATTTGCCAAGATATTGCGTTTTTCGTACAAAAAAACCTTCGATTGTTTTTCTTAAAATACCAAGCGACGGTAGTGATTTGTCGGTAATGATTTGTTGTATTATAAACATAGGTGGGTTGGGCCCCCCCCTCCACCTCCCCACATTATAGCCGTTTTTTTTTACCGTAAAATTTGGGTTGATTGAGCACAAACGAAAACGCTAAAAATGGCGTATTTTCCCAGCAGAAGAACCCAAAAAATTTTTTGGTACATCCCTCGAATTGGGGGGGTCGGGTATGTTCCCAAAATCCGAGAGGCTGCCCATCTGGAATTACCTGACGATTATAAAGCAACTTTTATTGCAGCTGAGCGACCAGCGAGCGTAATGGGCATGGACGTAGCCAGGATTTATACGACAGTAGGGAAACTGGATCATTTGACCAAAAACGCATTCTATCTAGTGTTTATTTTCAAAAAAATGACTTCTCTATCCAGTGCCTGTTACAAAACGAGTAGGGAACCCTCAACGTTTCCCTTGCTACCACTACCTGGCAACGGGCATGATCGGGGTTAGTAGTGACTCAAGTGTTGCATCCATTTTATCGAGTTCGACCACTGGTTAATGCATACATTTGAATGATTTTTCATTAAATAAAAATATAAAATGTTTTTATTTTTTTACAAAAAAAATAAATGTTTTTTTGTCTTATTTTAATTAAAAATCGAATAATGCTCACTTCAATTTCAGTGCTCACTTCAAATTTACCATTTTTCACTTGATGCTTTAGTTTTTTTTAATCAAAAACTCAAGATATAATTCGAATTAAGACAAGTTTTAAAGTTGTTTTTTCAAAGCATATTATAAGGACGATAATATTAATTTGTATATTTTTTTCGAAATCATAATGATAAAAACGGAAGGGGTTTGAACTTAATTTTTTTTTTTTTAATGCAGACCGGTGAACTGTACCTCAAAATGCCCCCCCGTTTTATTGGAGGATTTGCCCCGCCAAAAAAATGAGTACTGAAAATATGACGCCATTTTTGACCTATGATGACGCCATCATTGCGAATCTTTGGAGCTCCTTTAGCCTATTTCAATGTATTTTAAGCCATTTTAGACCTATTTTTACCTTATTTCCGCTTTTTTTCCCTTTTTCCTTCTTTTTTTCTCTTTTTTTTTCTCCTTTTTTTCTCTTTTTTCTTTCCCCCTGCTTGCCCACCCCGTTTCAAAAAAGTTGCCCCCCCGTTTTGGAATTGCCCCCCCCCCGTTTTAACCCCGGGGGGGGCAGTGCACATGTCTGTTAATGTGACTTCATTTTTCTGTCTTTATAATTTTGTGAGGAATTTTTTGTTTAATAAGCTGTTGGGAAAGCTTTATTATATCAACTTTAATGAGAAAATAGTGAAAATAATAGTGTACTGTTTTCTGACCGCAGGTGTTTTCAGGTGTTGAGTGTTCCGCTAAAATCAGGATTAAGTTTGCAAAAACTTACGCTTCGAGAAATGTCCACGTGCAAAGCTCCAACTCTTGGAATAGTTCGCCTGTTTTGAGTCATCGTCACCTGTAAAAAACGCGCATAATTAGAAGCGTAAGTGACACACTTATGTACA
>JASAMX010032832.1:0-26157 GCA_030248175.1 Microlaimidae sp. YZB2_3
GCATATGGGAAATTTTCTTCCACTTTTTCGGTGAAAATGCACTTCCAAAAAAACGGTATTGGAAAACAAAATAAAAATCTCTGCGTAAAAATCAGTGCAATATGCACACAGAAAATTGAGTGCATTAGAAGTTGCGTTTTCTCTGAAAATTTTATTCCAAAACTTGTATAATTGAAAATTCTTGGGCCATAAGTTTTTGATAAATCTTGAGAAATTACAAAAAGAGTGCAAAACTAATAAACAATTTTCATTGCAAAAATTCACGTGACACTTACTTTATGATTTTTGGCTAAAAAATAAATTAGCGGATTAAAACTAATTAAAACTAACAACTTAAAACAAGCTAGAAAGTGACCGTAGTCGTCTTGTATTCGCAATAATTTAATTTTTTTTACCTTTTACAATTTAAAAAGCATTTTTTTAATTTAAAAAAGTGGTAATGAATCCTCAAAAATGTTCTAACAATTTAAAAATAAAAAGGTGTGTTTTTATCCCCCCTGTAATGCTAGTACTAAAAAATGTCGAATAGAGGCATGTGAAAGTGAAGTTCTAAAAAAGAATTTTTCTTCAAAATAATATTCTTTAAGACTAGTATATTTTAGATTCTAGAGTTACGTTTCTGAAAATTATCAGCATATTCGATTTATTGCAATATAAAAAAATTCCGCTATTGTCAAATAATTTTTTTATATGGGTATTCTATTTCCATTTTTGGTTCCTTTAACACGTTTTGATTTTTAATCAAAGCATACTTCCCGTATAAAAATGTTTTAATTCCTGCTCTATTTATAGAGCATTGTTTAAAAGTTATAAGAATGGTTAGTAGGATTAAGTATAATATTGCTTTAAACTTGAATATATTTCTAATACTTACGTAAAGTATACTATTTTTGTAAAAAGTTACATTTACTTTTACTTAAACAAATAAAAGTAACGATTTTTTTATTACTTTTCCTTTTATTTAACTTTTAACCCTTTGGGATTTTTCTCGTCCATAAACCGCTACAAATCTGCAAAAGATATATTGCGTCAGTACTGCAGTGTGTGAAACTCTGTGGCTCTTGACGATCGTTGACTAAATTTAACATTAAGCAGCAGTGGTGTGAAATCCTTTCTGCGGATTTGCAGCGGTATGAATACCAAAGGGTTAAATTTCACTTACTTTTACTTTTACTCAGGTTTTTTCCTACAAATACTTAAATTAATTTAAGTAAAATTTAAGTAAAATTTAAGTAATTTCAACAAGTTGACTTCCTATGAGCTTGTTGTAAAATGAGTCTCAGAAGAAAGTTTTTTAAACCGCTAACACGCTAAACACCATTTACTGTACTTAGACTAAAGAAATTAAAATGAAAATTTATGCACAAATTAGCAAAACACGTTGGAACGGGGCTCTGGAGCTCCACAAATCGACGTTGCTCCGTTGCAAAATTACTTTTATTATAATTTAAATTTTACTTTTACTTAAAAAACAGGTCTTACCTTTATTTCACTTAAATAAAATTTCGACCGTTACTTTTATTTTTACTTTACTTAAATTAAAATATCACAAATTACTTTTATTCTTACTTTACTTAAATTAAATTTTTTTTTAAATTACTTTTTACTTTTTCTGAAAATAATCAAAAATCATTACTTTTTACAACCGTAGTGTATACTGAATATAATAGTAATTTAGGTCTAAAAAAATCGAAATATTCAAATATTTTTTGTTCTGCTTGAAAAAACTTTGTGTATTAAAAAAATAAGTTTTTCTACTTACACAAGGGCTTAAATACTAAAATGTGACTATTAATTACCTAAAACAAATAATTTACACTAAAAAATTAGAATTTTTGAAAAAAACGACCAAAATTAAAAATTCTGCTAAATTTTTAGCCTGCCCCGGCCCCGGCCCGGGCCCCGGCCAGGGCAAAACTTTCTACCCCGGCCCTGGCCCCGGCCTCGGCAAATCAAAATTTCTCTACCCCGGCCCCGGCCCCGGCCCCGGCATCAGCAATAATTCTGCCCCGGTCAATCCCTACTCACAATATGACCTAAAAATTCAACAGACTTCCTACCAAATTTGCATTTCTTGGGTTTTAATTTAAGCTTAGCAGCATAAAAACAACTAAAAACAGTAAAAAGATTGCGAAGATGAGTGTCAAAAGTTTTAGAAAAATCGATAATATCATCAATGTAGACTAGGCAAGACTGCCAACGAAGTCCAGTAAGAACTAGCTCCATGAGTCGTTGAAATATATTGGCCTATAGCTTAGCGGAAACTTTGACTACTGTATTTAACGTCTCTTTTAAAACTCATAAACTACCACTTAATTGTCTAACAGCTATAATAATACCTGTCTGTAAAAAAGGATGTCCAAGTGATGCTAATAATTATAGACCAGTTTCTTTAACTTGTATAGCTTGCAAAATTATAGAAACCTGCATATCAGATCAAATTTTAAGTTTTTTGAAGTCTCATGGCCTATTAACAAAAGCACAACATGGGTTTTTAGAAAAAAGGTCAACTTGCACGCAATTATTAGAATCTTTTGCTGATTGGATCAGGGCAATTGAAAATGATAAGATACTTGATACTGTTTATATTGATTACAGTAAAGCCTTCGACTCTGTCTCACACCAAAAATTACTTTGTAAATTACCAGCTTATGGAATTGAAGGAGATTTACTTAAATGGATTTCAGCCTTTTTATCCAACCGGACTCAAGCGGTCGTTATTGAAAATACATATTCAAATAACACTAAAGTTATTTCAGGCGTTCCGCAAGGTTCTGTTTTAGTTTGTTGTTTTTACTCTACATTAACGACTTACCTGAAAAACTTACAGATGTCACCTGCAAGATGTTTGCAGATGACATCAAACTCCATCAAATTAGAGATAAATTAGAAGACAATCAAATCTTACAAAACGCTTTAAATAAACTTAATAATTGGTCCAAAGTGTGGCAACTTGACATTTCTATAAAGAAATGCTGCATTGTACACATTGGTACCAATAATCCTCAATTATCCCTTTTTATTTCTGGTCAAAAGCTTGCAAATACAAATAAAGCTTGTGATTTAGGTGTTCTAGTTTCAAACTCACTAAAACCATCTGACAATTGTAGTTCTGTCGCTAAAAAAGCTTTTAAAGTTTTAAATATTATTTTCAGATGCTTTCAAACTAAAAATGTGACTGCTTTACTTACTGCTTACATTGCCTATAATAGGCCCATACTGGAGTATTGTACTCCAGTTTGGTCCCCTTATCTTTTAAAAGACATAGATGCAGTTGAAAAAGTGCAAAGACACTTTACCCTCGTCTTTTTGTCAAGTGTGGTCTTGACCAACTTAACTATATTAAGCGTCTGTCTTTTTTAAAACTTGAGTCTCTTTATGAAAGGCGAATCAAGTTTGATTTATTTATGTGCTATTCAATTATAAACAAGTTAAATGGATTGTCTTTTAAAAATTTTTTGAATGGGGTACTTATAAAAGTCGTCATGATCATAATTTAAAATTGAAAATTCCTATGGCTAAAGAAGAATTGTTATTAAATTCTTTTAGTACTAGAGTGGCTAAATACTGGAATTCACTTCCAGAACAAATTGTAAATTCTTCTTCGCTCTACACTTTTAAAAATTAAAAAAAATGTTAAAAGTTTAAGTTTTAATCATTTCACAAAATATAATCGAAACATGTAAAAGTAGCCATAAGGCTCTGTGTTTCTTCCCTTTATTTTTTTTTAAATATGCATACGTATGTAAGAAATATGATTTATAATTAATCTTAATGTATTTTTCTTAACTTGTGAAAATGTAATTTATTCTAATTATATACCAGTGCGGCATGTAAAAAAATAAGGTTTTTTCATTTCATTTCAAATGTTGAAGGTGCATTACAAAGATTGAAAGGAAGAACATTAAATTCATAAATTCCTCCCCTTGGGCTAACAAATGCTGTTTTTTCCTTATCCTCTTCTTTCATCTCTACCTGCCAGTAACCTGACAGTAAATCAAGGGTAGAAAAGTATACAGCACCGCGTAGTGCATCTAAGACTTTGTTGATTCTAGGCAATGGAAAAGCGTCTTTTTTAGTAATTTTATTAAGACCTCTGTAATCCACGCAAAATCGATTTGTTCTGTCTTTTTTTCGAACGATTACAATGGGACTCGCGTATGCGCTTTTCGATTCTTTGATAACCCCTTTATCTAACATTGTTTCAATTTCATTGTAGATGATTTTCTTTTAACTTTCGGGACCCTATACGGTTTTTGACGACAAGGAGGATTTTTGCCGACGTCCACTTTGTGGCATAACAAGGAAGTCCTACCTGTGTCATAGGGACCAGATGAAAAGACATCACTATTGATGCGTAAGAGATTAGACAACTCAATTTTATGATTTTCAGTGAGTTCACTCTTTTCAAAATTGACTTCTTTTACAGGATCAAAATCAGAAGGACGTTCGTGCTGTGATGATAGTTGTGCCGTAAAAAGGATGGTATCCGGGTCCGGATCATCCTCTGGCCATATTAATACGTCGTCAATCAATTCAGAATTCATAACGTTTGCTTCCGTTATGCGCGTATTTTTGTGTAGGGTGATTGGTGACGTAGTAGGATTAAGCAATTGAAGAAGAGCACAGCCATTATGATTTTTAGTGATAATCCTAGCGACAGGAAGACCTGTCCTTAAGAAGGACGGTAAGGCAGAATCAATCAATAAGTTGACATGATCAGGCATAGGAGTGTTAACTTGTGTCCATAACAATTTTTGGTGTTGAGCGGGAATTATAGTTGTGTCAATGGCAATGATGGAAATATTATTAGTCAGATAGACTAATGTCGGATCCATGGAAAGTTCAACGTTATTAGGAAGACCAATGACATCTTTTTGAAAATCAAATGTGACATGACCCATCTGACAAAAAACTGATGTTCCTAACAACAGTGGAACAGGACTTGCAGGTTGAATATAGATCGTTTTAAAAAAGGCCTATTCCGCCAATTTGCAATTGGACTTTACCAGCGGCTACTAATTGAACAGTACTCGATAATGTTGTGGCAGTTGCGCTACAAGGCAAAAATTGTACAGTGGAAGAGAGTATGAGAGATACACTTTCATCACAAATGGAGAGACATGCACCGGTGTCAAATGATGCCCTGATATGATGACCTTCAATACCAACTGTAGCTAAGCATTTATAATATTAATGGCCCACAACACCGAAGGTTGAGGGTCAAAAACACAAACAGATGGGTTATCTTTGTGAGAAGGTTTGGTGCTGCTTAACGGTTTGTAAAGTTGTTATCTTGCTACATGTACACAGAAAACAAGTAAGAGTAATGTGACACTTGCTGTTGCTAACCACATATCCAGAAAAGATTTATTAGTGGTATCTACGCCACCAACTGGAACTATTTGAACACTGAAAATTAGTATTTGTAATAAAAGAACCAAAAAAGACTGCTTACACAATGAATATCGTCTCCAATGTGAAGGAGTAATTCGTGGCACTATAATACAACTGTTGAAATCCGGTTGTGTTAGATTGACTACTGGTTGGATTTTGCACTTGTGGTGGACGGTTATACGGATGCGGTGAAATCAGAGCCGATACAATACCCCCCAGTTTTAAGAGGGAAGATAACTGTTTCTCAGGCATATCCCATAAAGTTAACCCATGTTTTTTTTGTTTTTTCGGAGGCGACCCTTTGCTGTTCAAAAAAGCCCTCCTAGCTTGAGGTGGGTGATGGTCCCTACAACGAGGTGGCGCGTTAGGCGGCCGATCAGCATCTGGATAATACAACGCTGGTAACGGTTGTGGGACCCTTACTGGTATTTTGGAACTCACTACACGCTTCCAAGATTTAAGAGTTTTAGCGCTTTTTGATTTAATTTTAGGTGTACAGTCATGATGATGATGATGATGCAAATGGGGATGACGCCGACTGTCATCAGAGATTACAGGTTCACGTGGTGATACACAAGGACGCGTTGTTCTCAACCCTGCTATACCATGAGAAGGTACCTGATAACTCAAAGCTCCTCGGTTAGACCGTGTTTTTGTATGAATCGTATTTTTAGAAGATGCGTCTGTGTGAGGCTGTTCTCGAGGCGTTGAACGACCCATTCTGGCTGACATAACACCCTGTGAACGTGATACCCCAGATGATGGAATCGCACTCGCACCAGGACTATGCCTCCACACAGGCGAATTCAGATTCATACTTTTACGTTTATGAGAGGCAGATGGCCCTGTTAAAACGTGTACAGACTCACGAAGACGCCTACGACTATCAGCAATTTGTTCTTCTGTACGGTTTAGCAATGCATCAACGTTATATGGTGCTTGTTGTTGGAGACAATTTTGCAAATATTGTTGAAGTGGCTTTAGTCTACATGGTTGCAAACGTGAAGGTCCAGTAACCTGTTCCAAGGTGTCATACATGGAAGATGTTTGCAATAGTGGAGTACTAAATGATGTAGTAACCGGTGGACAAACAACTCTAGATGGACTAGAAGGAAGAGGCAGCTGAGGCTGATTTGAGGAGAGCGGAGGCAAGAGTAACAATGGTGCGTATGGTGCAATTAAAAATGGGTGAGATAAGTTTGGTTGTTGACCTAACTGATGAGGCACTCCGATAGATGGAGGCGCAGGGGATTTAGAAGGTGGAGGTCCCCCCAAGGTATGCGTGAACCGCAAAGTGGTAGAAACATTGGTTTGCGAAGTGGGTGGTTGCGATACAAAAGTTGACACATTTGTAGTCAAAGATGTAATAGTAGTAGTATTTGTTGGGTAAGACCGATTTTGTGACCCATTTAATTGATAGGGAAATAGTATTGGTAAACGTCACCCTGTGGGATAATAAAGTTTCGCCTCCAGTTCTTGCAAATCCTCAATAGCAGACAAAACCCTACAATACTGTTGGGCCCGTATACTTGCTTGTATATTTTGTTCCGCTTCTTGGTGAGCAACAACGCCAAACCACAGTGCTTGTTGTAATGCTGAGGTGCTAGTAACCGGCTGACTATGACCAGGAACACCTGGAGGAATGTCAACTGTTGCAGACACCCCCAGAGTGGGCAAAGCCGAGGCGGTAGGAACTGGTTGACCTTGACCAGGTACTCTCGAAAACTTACCGCTTGCTCCTGGTTCTTCCAGAGTGCGCGTAGGCTAAAGAGCCACCACGACACCTACCGGTTGAACCCTTTGAGTAGAAGCTTGTCGGTTTCCAGATTGTGAGAGTGACCGCCAAGTACCCCTACTCAGATCAATGGGTTCATCTTGAGGGTCAATTTGCTTAGATTTTTTTCTATTTAAACGAGTTGTGTCTGCGTCAGCCAACTTATGTTTTAAAGGTTTAGGTAAAATCGGCTTTGTTGGAGGTTGCTCCGAAATAGGCTCTTCCATAGTAATAATGACCAAAGAGACCGGTTCATTTTGCGCTTGTTTATGATGAGTATTGATTTCTTGTATTTCCTGTAATAAGGATGGGATATCGCATATTCTGTAGAAACGAGTATTATCAGCGCTTCGAATTCCAGTAGTGATACCTAAGGAAGCGGCTTCACGCCAAACTTGTTGATCATAATTACTGATAATAATGTTGACGATTGTATTGACACTAAAACCATTATATCGTGATTCATGTGCTCCAGCTCCCAGAGCACGTGGAGTTGACACAGGAATTTGTTGAGTTTCACACGTCTCTTGTTCCATCCAAGTTCTACCTGCTGGATTAAGAGAAATTTCTGGAGTTACTGTCAAGTTGTGAGGTTGCTGAGGTCCTGCCGTTAAATGTGCAACATTCCATGTACAAGGAGTTGTGAATTCATTTCCTCTTTCTAACCTTTGACGTAGCAATTTGGCTTTACGCTTCCTTCGCAGGAATTTTTTCTCACTAGCCATTTTCTCTGCTGCTATTTCACGATGGCTTTTGCCTTTTAGCGATTGTTCTTTTTGATATTCATGTTCAGCAATGGCTTGTTCTTCCCTATTCCAAGTATTCCAGATTAATTGAGTGGTTTTTTTGTCCATATAATAAACCATATAAGGATCATTGTTAGGTTCTGCGATTTGACTACAATGGGTGATACGACAATAAGAATGAGGGGGCGAAGCCTATAATAAGGACGACCCTCTGTAATAAGAATTCCTCAGCCTTATTTGCTTTACGAACGGCTTCAACATATCTGTTTGGACAATCGACCATACCTAACTAACATACCTTGTTAAATAGTGGGTTTGAGACCATTCCAGAAATCTCTAATACGATTTTCGGCACGCTGCTTGGAAGAATAACTTTCTGCTGGATAGGCTGCATTAACTAACTTTGCGTTGCAAATTGTTCTACCAACTCATTTTCAGCCTGCACTCTCGTGTGAAGTTGATCAGCAACAGAACCAGCTAAATCATCAAAAGTTTCTTGCAATTGCTCAAGAACTAACCTATAATCTTCACATATATAAGAGTCATCATATATTTTTTTGGCTAATCCTTCAAGAGCGTGACCGATATAAAGGATATATACCTTCCATTACTGCTTAAAATTCTTTTAACCAAGCTCCGAAAGTGATTGTATTTTTGTCCCCACTGAATTTTTTAAGGGAAGGAGGGAAGAGTTTGACAAAATCGTATTTCATATAACAGGTTTTCTTTTGTTGCAAAACAGGTTAAACTGGTGTTTTTTGATTGCAGGTGAAAATTTGATCATTTGATCTCTGAGGAGGGTTCGTTTGAAAATTGTGAATGGAGCCAACAGAAACTTTGGGGTGGAGAGGGGCAGACGGATAATCCCGCGCACCACTACCCATCCCCACGATCGCTTGCTGACTTTGTTCAAAATTTTGAAGTCGCTTTTGGGTTTCAGAAAAGAGGGACATTGCATTCCAAACCAGGTGTGCCAAATTGGCTACTTGTTGTTCAATATTTGAAATTTTAGGGTTGGGTTGAGAGTTTCCTCTGGACTGAGAAAATATCACTTCTCCCCCTGATCAGAAGGAGGTTGGCTACTTACGGAATCCTTAGAAGATTCAGTACTCGATAATTGCTCATTAGGGGTAATCCTACAACTTCTAGTAGTTTTAATAGCTCTATGCACCCTTCATTATCATGGAGCGCCCCGCTCGCCAAGAAGACCTCGCCTTGTTCTCCTTCTAGATTAGGGTTTCCTCCTTGATTGCCAAATATATTTACCCCTGCAAGGCCCTCACGCAAGTTGGTTTGCCCATCCCAACTGGTTACCCGATCAAACCGACTTTTTTTGACTGAAGTCTCCCATCATAACTGGCGATGTTTAAGGCATTCCTCGCGTTCTTTTGCTTTGTCTGCACAATGTTGCTTTTCTTTTTCATTGACATTTGTCACTTTACCAATTTTGCGTTTTGTGCGGTTCATTTCTTCACTGCCGGGAAATATAAGGTCGGTCGAGCGCTTGGATAACCCGTCCTCCCCCTGTAGTGAAGCAGTGGGTTGTAGAGCAGTGTTGCCAAAAATATTCGACCGCATGGCCCGCGGTCCCACTGTGCTAGTACTTGGCAAATTAAAATTTACCAGATCCGTTGGGGTACCTGAAACATGTTTATGTATATCCTCCCTACCTGCTGACCCGTCGATACCAGGATCACCCATTAAACCTTGTCTTGAGTTGAAACCTTGGGTCAAGACCTAACTTAACCTAACCTAACCTAACCTAACCTAACCTAACCTAACCTAACCTAACCTAAGCTAACCTAACCTAAGTGATTTTTGATTGCAACAATTATAAGCGTGTGTAATCCTTGCCTCACATAAGATTCTGGGTGGGGGACTAGCTGAAGTACATGATACACACAATAGTATCAATATACAATAAATAAATCCTAGATGCAAGGATTACTTCAGGTCAGCTGAAAAAACTATTTTAGCAAGCAAAAAAAAATGAAAAGAAAAAAACTGACAAAGAAGTAAAGTACCAGAGGAGGGAAAAACCAGAAAAAAATGAAGCTACCATGGGGGTAACTAAAAAATTTACCAAACTTGGAGTTATCGGCTCCAGTATGTAATGGGCAGACAAGAGTCAAGCCGGTATTGAAAGCTTGCTGCTGGCTACACATGGTACTTGCCCTTTTTGTCCTCAAAAATTACACAGGTTGTTTTTCCTGATTTAATAGCTCAGTTATATAATAACAAAAAATGGCACCTATTGTTGTCTGACCTTTGCGTAGGGTGATACACCACACACCTTCTTAACCTTGAGGTCAAGTCAGGTCACAGTGGAGAGGGGATACAGTAGTAGATTCGTTTGCCAGAGATTAACTCCAGCGCTCAAAAATTTAAAGAATGCGGAAGCGCAAACTAAAGAACTGATAGAATTAGCTGCTACGCAACTAATTTAGCCTTGGCAGATATTGGATTAATGTGGAACATTAACCCCATGGGTGCAAAAAGAGTGGGTTGAGTTTTGTTCAACCTTACAAAAAGTTTTTCAATATGTATCGTCAAACAAAGAGCGCTTGGTCTTGGAAATCCAAGGGCTTGTTTAGATGTTGCCTATTTTTATAAGCTGAAACATTAAGACAATGGGTTAGCAGAAGTTAGAGCAGATAAAATTATCGGCTCGCACAAAAATTGGTAAATATGTTGATTTCTGCAATGAAGACAATTGTACAGCGTACTGTTAACTATATAATGTAATAACGGTGAAACACAACCATGATGGGTGTGCAGAGAAGAGAGAGAGAAGATGAGCTGAAATTTTTCAGCTCTTTCAAATATTATATGAGAACCAATTATACCTACTATATTCAGCTCTTCTTCAAAGAGGTCATCTGGTTTCAAAATTGTAATGTTGATTTACCTAAAAATACTTAAGGTCGGAATGAAACCTTACCGTGTTGGGTGCAAAAAATGAATAAGCCTGAATGCTTCAGCCCCGACAAAAATACTGAGTAAGAAACAGAAAAATACAGTTTTTCGGTTGTTGAAGGGAAGGCGTTAAATGATGGGGGTAAAGTTTACGCTTCGGAACATTAACGCGTCCAGTACAACAAGAGAAAGTTGTTTTTGAGGAATTTATTAGAAAATTCCTCTGCAAAAAGTTACGGGAATGAAAGAACAGTTTCTTTCAAAACAGCGGTGAAATGACTTAGAAAAGGAGCATATATTGCCTTTGGAACATTAACAAAACGGTTGATAAACCGAAGTCCAAAGGTGAGGACCGTTGTTTCAGTCCTCTTCAAATATTGCTGCAGAAATATGTAACTTTTAGATTTTTATAGATGCCAATTGAAGGCTTAACCTTGGGTGTTGTTTAATTACTGTTATGAAACCAAGATGTAACATGTTTAAAATTTAGGATTGAATACAGAACTTTACACCAAGGTCTCAACTTTGATTTGAAAAAGCAAAAACCGAACACTTAAAGGATAGTTAGTAATTTCAACACCCGAGATTATTCCTTTTGCAAAAAATTAAAAGTAGGGTAACTGACTTAATTTCGGCCACCTTTTTTTATTTTTTTGAATAAGTTTTTTCTGGCTTTTTTAATCAAGCCAAAATTTGGCCTAAAAATCAAACAATAGCTATATTTGTTATTCCAGTGCAAAATTTGAATATTTCTGTTACACTTAAAAATCAGTGAAGGTTTAAACTTTTTTTTTAAAGTGGCCGAAATTAAGGCGCGTGCCATTTATTTCAGCCACCTACAAAAAACTGTCCATAACTATTGCTTAAACGAACAATAAAAATTTCTAAAGGTTGCAAATTTACCCTTAGGTATTGTTCTTGGTACATATAACTTAATTTTTCCTGTTTGCGAACTTTAATAGTTGTTAGCAAGACTTTAAATAATTATGTCAAAACCTTAAAAAAACAAGTTTTAATAACTTGTATTTTTTGTTCAATTTTTATTTTTGGCTTAAAAAACGTCAAAACAAAGTCAAATGAGCAAAAAAATTCTTTATAAATACGGTAGTACAATGATATTTAAAAACAGCAAAAAACGGCAGGTTCTTTCACCTAAATTTTAAGGTGGCCGAAATTAACGGAATCTTAAAATGCGCAGTTAGTTAAACGCATTGTAAAATAATTTTGAAAGAAAGAAATATCAAAACATGAAAATTAACAATTTTGAAGCCTTAAATAGAAGATATTTTAAGGTTATATATTGCTTCGTTCTAAATATGATGCAATTTAAACACAAAGCAAAAGTTAAGAAAATCATAAAAAAATCACTTTTTGTATGAAAATGTTGATAATGTAGAATAATAAAAATAAAAAACTTTTGCAAAAACACTTTATTCAACATTAATCCAGTTACTTTTGTGCTAGTTCTTTTGTGTTTTAAAAATAAGCCAATTTTCTAACACCCTAAATTGGTGGCCGAAATTAAGGCGTGGCCGAAATTAAGTCAGTTACCCTATTATTATACAAAAATATTTAACTTTAACACGAGATTTGGCAGAGAGGGCTATTAATAGCCGTCTCTGTTGGGCACTGACCTTTTAACTTAAGAACAAAATTACTTATATTTACACAAACTAAGCTGAACTAAACTACTCTACATGCAATTTTTGTAAAAAGGTACCTGCACTGGTGGTTGTTGATTTGAAGTCATTCCACCAATTAACTAGTCTAACTGTCGCTCAGGGAATTCCTAACTCACGGAAATACTCCGGTCAGCCACCAGGTTATTTCCGCTCAACAAGTATCCCTACCTAAGCTGGCCTAAACCAGTTGCAGAAGTCGGCGTTCTAACGAATTCATAGCAAAAATAGGCTTATTGTAAAATAAAACTAACCTATGGCGTATCTTCCGACTTATAGTGGGGTTCCAATCCGACGGTAGACCGACTGCTCAACAATTAAAACGGCAAAAACAATAATACAAAACCCCTTGTGCCTACACACCGTGCGGAGCAAAAACCCGCTTGGAATTGTTTAAATTGACACGCGCGGCGACCAACGCGAAACTACTGTAATTTGAGTATGACATGAAGCGCGCGTAAAAAGCTGGACGGAATGACAACTTTTAATAGCAGTAATTAATTGATTTATTTGTTAACCTAACCTGCCACGCGCCTTCCGCCACAATAAATGAGTGAGTATTATACGTTTTACTTGCGTCAATATACTTTTTAATCAAAGAAAGCTGATTAATTAATTCAAAGAATTACATTTAACCAAAAACAGTATACCTTCTAATATTAAAAGAAACAGTATACCTTCTGATTCTGTTGATCCAAATAAAATTTCACGAATCTTATTTAATAACTGTTCGAAAAATCTTTGCCAAAACCATTGTCGATCAGAGCTGTTTTGTTGAGCCTTTACAGACTATATAAAAAGTAAAAAAAAAATATGAGCTAATGAATTGACTAATATATAAAAAATTGGTAAAATCATATTCTTGTAAGGACGAGTTCTTAACCTGCCAGAAGCAGGTGGAAATAAAGTTTTAGCAGAAACAGGCACTAAAAACGTCTTGGAGCGGAAACCCAGCTAAAACTTCCCTGGAAGCAGATTAACGCTATTCCCCCAAACTTTTATTTTTCTGCGAATTTTCGGCATATATAAAAAATGTATATATGATAATAAGCACCACATAAGCTTTTATTAATAACAAAAGTACTGTTTGGATTTATTGTACTGAAATCACACCTTTAAATTTGTGAACTTTTTGCAAAAATTAATAAAATTAGATAATGAATTAAAATAATTAAGTAAGAACCACAGTGCACTAAAATACGTCTACTTCACTTTAATATTTGTTGATTTTTTTATTTTCTTAATAAAACCTTCGTGTTACTACTATAGTAACAAAACTTGCAAAATAAAAATGAAATGATCGCTATTTTGCATACGACACAAATGCGTATTACAGATAAGCGATGATAATATTTTTATTATAAGTTTTATACTATAAAATTTGATGCAAAAATGATTTTGAAAAAGTGATTATCCGATTAATAAGATAAACTCTTCAAAGTTTTTTCTAACAATTTATAATATTAGTATTATTTTATCACAAACAAACACACAAAAAATCAAAACTAAAGGTGTGTTTTTGTTCATACTTATGACAAAACGTTCTTTAGACAAAGTCCAAAGGACAAAAGTCCTTTGGACTATATTCAAAGACAAACACAGCGTAAAAACGTACGTTGGACTTTGTACAAAGAAAGGACAAAGTCCAAAAAACAAAATCCATAGGACAACATATTCATACTTTGGATTTTTTTCAAAGGACAAATTTTAAGTAACATTCATACTTCGTCCAAAGGAAAAAGTACAAAGAACGTTTTGGCTTGTCTAAAGGACGTTTAGGCTTTTCTAAAATTGTCCTTTGGACTTTGTCCAAAGTACGTTTTGTCATAAGTATGAACCACCCTTAACATTTTAAATGTAATCGTTCATTTTAAGATTCATGGCGATGTTGTTAAACTTAAACTAAAGAATAAGCAAACTTATTGCAAATTTATTTTTCTTATTTTATGCCCTATATAGCATTGAAATTTTAGATGTAGCTATTTTTAGACAATCCCGATTTAAAAATATTTTGAGCTCACAAAAATTTGTAGTTGGATGCTAAATATTGGATATCGATTCTAGACGGTAATTCCTACGTAAAAACTAAAAACTTAAAAAACTGTTTAAATTAAAAGCCAGTTTGTTAATGCAGATTTTATTTTTATAACATTAATAACTAAACGGTTTAGTGTCGGTGGACCCAAAAGAATTTGAGGCCAAATATAAAAATCACTAAAACTTATATGTAAGCCTAAGCCGAATTAAAGCCTAAAAATTTTTCGTCCAAAAATTTTTTACGGATTCAAGTTTTCTACTTGCGGCTCCAAAAACCCCGTACCGTTTAAAATAAGTGTGTTATAAATGATAATTTGCCATTTTAAAAATCAACTTATTTGCGCTTACTTGTCTTTAGTTGTGAAAAATTCTATAAAGAACGTCCAATAGGCGGTTACAGAGACACCTAGGGAAATTCCGCGAAGCAAATAAACTGTATACTTTTAAACATGTAAATTTTGTACTTTATAGTCAATTTTTCTGTCAGTTTTATATTTTTTCTGTTAGAATCTGTATTAGTATTAGAGACTTGTGTGTTTAGTTTTTCAAAAAAATAACTTGTATGCAAATCGCCTTAACGATGAAATCGAAACACGTTTCAGCGAAATAGACTATAGACAGTCAATCCAATAATACTTTTACCCAACGTGAACACAATAATATTCAATAGCATGCACATGCTCTGAGTTAAAAACCATAGCTTTAAATGATGGTTATTTGACGACAAACATCTAACACGTTTTAAGAGTTAAGTTTTAAAACTGTTAACCTTAAAATATGTAAATAAAAACTCCTATTAAAAAAACTAATTCCACAATATTTAGCTATGTAAGCTACCTTTTATAACTGTGTTAAAAACCAAAAATTAACACTCAACTGTCACATAACTATGAGAACTGAAAGTTGAGAGATTTGATTCAAAAGATCTTGTTATTCCTTTAACTGCAACATTAACGTCATTATTCTTTAAATATTAATTATGCTCAATCAATTTTATTATAACTACATTTTTCTTTGCATTATAAATGAAGGAAAAATTTTTAAGAGAATTTTAAGTTATTAATTAAAAAATATTCCTTATTATTAATCAAATAGTTTAAACTAAACTCAAAGAAAGCGCAAAAAATCAGATACTTTCTCTTACAAAATCATTTTGAAATTTTAATTTTAAATATTATTTGAGTTGTAATTTAATTTTACTTTTTACTTTCTAATCTCATTTACCAAACTAATTTTATTAATCTATCTAATCTAATATTTTTAAAGTATAATTAATATCAAAATCAAACAGTTGAAAAAAATTACTATACAAACTTACTTTAATGAAAACAAAGGATGTTGAAACAGCTAAGATAAGTATCAATTTATTGAACATTTTCATTAATCTAAAATTATGTATTTATGTTTATATACTTACTTATACTTGCTTTTTTTATAAGATTTACTTGTGTAAAAACTAAAATGCGAATAATTTTAAAGAAAAAATACAAGGGAGCACGAAACAGTTGTTTTTTTAATAAAATGGATTTACAACGAAGTTCCTATCTATTTAGGGTCATACCATAATTTTCAGCAAAAAAAACTTTTATACCTTTTTGGTTGAAACAAAAAATAAAATTGGAATGCTAAATCACTCAATTGTTATGGTGTATCAAATGCAAGTATCAATTCCAAAAAACAATAACAAAAATAAACGACTATTTTTTGGTGGGCTATTTATGTTAAAATAAAAGAAAAATAATAAAACAAAAAATAAGATTGACAATTTTTTGAAAAGAAAAAAATACAAAAAGTGTACCGTCCGCAGGTTTCGAACCAGCTTAACGGTAGGCCGAACGACTACAACTGAGCCATTGCAGCTACGATAACAATTGCATAAAACAGACTTATAAATAATCTTTTTTTGAAAATCGATAAATGTGCTAATTAGGGCGCGCCCTTATTAGGGCCATGGTGTGCTAATGAAGGCGCGCCCTAACAAGAGCGCGCTTTTATTAGGGCGCGCCCTTATAAGAGCGCTTACACGCCCTAATAAGGACCCTCCTTTCAGAAACAGGGCCCTAATTAGCACATCGCAGTGCCCTAATAAGAGCGCACTCTTATCAGGGCGCGCCCTAATAAGTGCAGTCAATGTGTCTAAGACCTATATGAAGTCACATATTTTTCGTTTATTATTATGTTATATAGTTTTGGTATTAATTTAGTGATCTTTTTTAAAAAATTAACGGCAGTGGAAGGTCTCATTTTTTATTTTGCTTGGTTTTACAACAAGTAGTAGTAATTTGCTTTCCTTCATATTTTTTTATTGTTCTAAAACTCTTTTGATCCTATTTAAAAATTGTTAATAGAGAAGAAGGAAATCTTTTTACATAAAAATAACTATTAATTATTTAGACCAATATAAAAAAACACGCTATCATATCAGTTTTTAGTTTTTTTCTTTGGTTTTTTAGGTTACTTTTGACATTAAACTTGATTGTGAGCGAGAAAACTTGGAGATGGTTTTGTTACAAAATAATTAACATTTTTTTTTTAATTATTCGTAAAATTTTTTCCCAGTTTTAAATTAATAATAAAAAAGTTTTTCACGTTTCTATTAGTAATTTAAAACGAATGTACATCCAGAAAAAATACATTTGTTTTTAAAATTTTTAAAAATCCTTTGATGCAACAAATTAAAGTTTATAAAAAATTATAGTATATACAAAAATAGAACTGAACTTTGAAAAAACTCGAACTGGCGACGAAATTCGAAATTTGAAATGTTATATATCCATAACGGAGTTTAGAATATGTGCGGGACATATATGGAAGCATAGCTTAGACTCTTGGCTATCTTTTGAAAAGATTAGGAAAAAATATTTTTGATGACGTCATCACTACAGCCGATGCGGTGAAAAAAAACCTGGTCCCAAAAAAAACAAATTTTTTTATTAGTGCAAGATAAGAAACGCCGCTTGGTATGCTGTTAAAACATACTTTTCTGAGTTTTTTCTTAAACTTTGAGCGAAATCAGCTTACTCAATTCTTTTTATGATGCGTTAAATGCGCGCGGTTTTCCCGATTTTGCGCCAAATTTTTACCGCCTTAATACACTGTCCAAATCATGATTTTATTTTGCTTCCTGCTCGAAGTGTGTACGATATTGATCATATTGTTATGTATTAAATGTCCGCCAATTTTTTCCCGTTCCTACACAATCAAAATTTTTTTCGGGTATGGCCCCCAAAATTTTTTTAGGGTTCCAAAATAAATGACCTTTTTTGTTTTTGATTTTTTGTTTACAAAACTGCCAAAAAAATATTCTAGGCGCCATAAGCAATCTTTTAAGCATTCGTTTGTGCAAAAAACCCATTATTGAGCTTATAATAAGCTTATGAACTTCGGGTTGGGACAATTTGGCATTTTTGGTGATTTTATTGGTTAATGCACGCCACAAGACGTGTGCAGAATAAAACTTTTGACAAAAACCCCAACTAAACCAATGAAATTATATAATTTTGTATTAACTTTATAATATAGGGTAGTGCATTTAATTTCGGCACTTTTCCAAATTGGGCATTTTTGATTTTGAACTATATCTTTGGTAATCCTCGACGGAATACGACGTTTGATAGCTCAAATGAGAGCTAATTATATGTAGATGACTGTCGTGAGCTTTTTATTTGTTATGTTATGATATTTTCATGTGAAATTGTGTGATTTATAATTTTAAAAAAATGTTACTCGTTTTTAGAACATGGGCATTTCATGATTACGCAATAAATTGATTTAAAAATTAAACTGTCCTGGTAAAATTTAGTCTATTTTCCGAATTTTTAGTCCCCGTGGTTCTACGTTGCGTCTGTGGTGAGCAATCGTTATAAAATAAAATAGTGTAATTTCGGCACTTTTTTGTTTTTCCAATGTAACTTTTCACTGTATGGCCCGATTTTCATGTTTGATAGCTCATTTTAAAGCTTTCACGATACTGCGTTGCGTCACAAAAGTTTCACTGTACGAAAGTAGTTTTTTTACTTAATTAAATCAGTTTTTAAAAAAATGGAAAATTGTCGAAATTAAAGGTGTGCATTTAATTTCGGCACTTTACAAACAATCGATTGTTTCTCAGTCAAAAAATCATTATTTTCAAAAATTTAAAAGCCTATAATTATCTCCAGACAGTTTTCTTTAATTTAAGCTTCTACTTGTTGTTCAACGTGTAACTGGAAAAAAGTTACAGCCCAAATGCCAAATGGTATCAAAATGAGCAAAATTTGGGAAAAAAAGTGCATTTAATTTCGGCAGTTTTTAAGGACCCTTTAATTTAGTTTAAGTGCAGTGCTATGACTGCAACACATTTTAATGTTGTCTTTTAACTATTTACAACTACAATTTAACACTCGACCACTTAATTCAACCCGTTTTTACCTACAGTAATATATGTGCCGAAATTACACTATTTTATTTTATAACGATTGCTCACCACAGACGCAACGTAGAACCACGGGGACTAAAAATTCGGAAAATAGACTAAATTTTACCAGGACAGTTTAATTTTTAAATCAATTTATTGCGTAATCATGAAATGCCCATGTTCTAAAAACGAGTAACATTTTTTTAAAATTATAAATCACAATTTCACATGAAAATATCATAACATAACAAATAAAAAGCTCACGACAGTCATCTACATATAATTAGCTCTCATTTGAGCTATCAAACGTCGTATTCCGTCGAGGATTACCAAAGATATAGTTCAAAATCAAAAATGCCCAATTTGGAAAAGTGCCGAAATTAAATGCACTACCCTATATTATAAAGTTAATACAAAATTATATAATTTCATTGGTTTAGTTGGGGTTTTTGTCAAAAGTTTTATTCTGCACACGTCTTGTGGCGTGCATTAACCAATAAAATCACCAAAAATGCCAAATTGTCCCAACCCGAAGTTCATAAGCTTATTATAAGCTCAATAATGGGTTTTTTGCACAAACGAATGCTTAAAAGATTGCTTATGGCGCCTAGAATATTTTTTTGGCAGTTTTGTAAACAAAAATCAAAAACAAAAAAGGTCATTTATTTTTGGAACCCTAAAAAAATTTTGGGGGCCATACCCGAAAAAAATTTTGATTGTGTAGAACGGGAAAAAATTGGCGGACATTTAATACATAACAATATGATCAATATCGTACACACTTCGAGCAGGAAGCAAAATAAAATCATGATTTGGACAGTGTATTAAGGCGGTAAAAATTTGGCGCAAAATCGGGAAAACCGCGCGCATTTAACGCATCATAAAAAGAATTGAGTAAGCTGATTTCGCTCAAAGTTTAAGAAAAAACTCAGAAAAGTATGTTTTAACAGCATACCAAGCGGCGTTTCTTATCTTGTACTAATAAAAAAATTTGTTTTTTTTGGGACCAGGTTTTTTTTCACCGCATCGGCTGTAGTGATGACGTCATCAAAAAATATTTTTTTCCTAATCTTTTCAAAAGATAGCCAAGAGTCTAAGCTATGCTTCCATATATGTCCCGCACATATTCTAAACTCCGTTATGGATATATAACATTTCAAATTTCGAATTTCGTCGCCAGTTCGAGTTTTTTCAAAGTTCAGTTCTATTTTTGTATAGACTATAATTTTTTATAAAATTTAATTTGTTGCATCAAAGGATTTTTAAAAATTTTAAAAACAAATGTATTTTTTCTGGATGTACATTCGTTTTAAATTACTAATAGAAACGTGAAAAACTTTTTTATTATTAACTTAAAACTGGGAAAAAATTTTACGAATAATTAAAAAAAAAATGTTAATTATTTTGTAACAAAACCATCTCCAAGTTTTCTCGCTCACAATCAAGTTTAATGTCAAAAGTAACCTAAAAAACCAAAGAAAAAAACTAAAAACTGATATGATAGCGTGTTTTTTTATATTGGTCTAAATAATTAATAGTTATTTTTATGTAAAAAGATTTCCTTCTTCTCTATTAACAATTTTTAAATAGGATCAAAAGAGTTTTAGAACAATAAAAAAATATGAAGGAAAGCAAATTACTACTACTTGTTGTAAAACCAAGCAAAATAAAAATGAGACCTTCCACTGCCGTTAATTTTTTAAAAAAGATCACTAAATTAATACCAAAACTATATAACATAATAATAAACGAAAAATATGTGACTTCATATAGGTCTTAGACACATTGACTGCACTTATTAGGGCGCGCCCTGATAAGAGTGCGCTCTTATTAGGGCACTGCGATGTGCTAATTAGGGCCCTGTTTCTGAAAGGAGGGTCCTTATTAGGGCGTGTAAGCGCTCTTATAAGGGCGCGCCCTAATAAAAGCGCGCTCTTGTTAGGGCGCGCCTTCATTAGCACACCATGGCCCTAATAAGGGCGCGCCCTAATTAGCACATTTATCGATTTTCAAAAAAAGATTATTTATAAGTCTGTTTTATGCAATTGTTATCGTAGCTGCAATGGCTCAGTTGTAGTCGTTCGGCCTACCGTTAAGCTGGTTCGAAACGTGCGGACGGTACACTTTTTGTATTTTTTTCTTTTCAAAAAATTGTCAATCTTATTTTTTGTTTTATTATTTTTCTTTTATTTTAACATAAATAGCCCACCAAAAAATAGTCGTTTATTTTTGTTATTGTTTTTTGGAATTGATACTTGCATTTGATACACCATAACAATTGAGTGATTTAGCATTCCAATTTTATTTTTTGTTTCAACCAAAAAGGTATAAAAGTTTTTTTTGCTGAAAATTATGGTATGACCCTAAATAGATAGGAACTTCGTTGTAAATCCATTTTCTTAAAAAAACAACTGTTTCGTGCTCCCTTGTATTTTTTCTTTAAAATTATTCGCATTTTAGTTTTTACACAAGTAAATCTTATAAAAAAAGCAAGTATAAGTAAGTATATAAACATAAATACATAATTTTAGATTAATGAAAATGTTCAATAAATTGATACTTATCTTAGCTGTTTCAACATCCTTTGTTTTCATTAAAGTAAGTTTGTATAGTAATTTTTTTCAACTGTTTGATTTTGATATTAATTATACTTTAAAAATATTAGATTAGATAGATTAATAAAATTAGTTTGGTAAATGAGATTAGAAAGTAAAAAGTAAAATTAAATTACAACTCAAATAATATTTAAAATTAAAATTTCAAAATGATTTTGTAAGAGAAAGTATCTGATTTTTTGCGCTTTCTTTGAGTTTAGTTTAAACTATTTGATTAATAATAAGGAATATTTTTTAATTAATAACTTAAAATTCTCTTAAAAATTTTTCCTTCATTTATAATGCAAAGAAAAATGTAGTTATAATAAAATTGATTGAGCATAATTAATATTTAAAGAATAATGACGTTAATGTTGCAGTTAAAGGAATAACAAGATCTTTGGAATCAAATCTCTCAACTTTCAGTTCTCATAGTTATGTGACAGTTGAGTGTTAATTTTTGGTTTTTAACACAGTTATAAAAGGTAGCTTACATAGCTAAATATTGTGGAATTAGTTTTTTTAATAGGAGTTTTTATTTACATATTTTAAGGTTAACAGTTTTAAAACTTAACTCTTAAAACGTGTTAGATGTTTGTCGTCAAATAACCATCATTTAAAGCTATGGTTTTTAACTCAGAGCATGTGCATGCTATTGAATATTATTGTGTTCACGTTGGGTAAAAGTATTATTGGATTGACTGTCTATAGTCTATTTCGCTGAAACGTGTTTCGATTTCATCGTTAAGGCGATTTGCATACAAGTTATTTTTTTGAAAAACTAAACACACAAGTCTCTAATACTAATACAGATTCTAACAGAAAAAATATAAAACTGACAGAAAAATTGACTATAAAGTACAAAATTTACATGTTTAAAAGTATACAGTTTATTTGCTTCGCGGAATTTCCCTAGGTGTCTCTGTAACCGCCTATTGGACGTTCTTTATAGAATTTTTCACAACTACCAAAAAGACAAGTAAGCGCAAATAAGTTGATTTTTAAAATGGCAAATTATCATTTATAACACACTTATTTTAAACGGTACGGGGTTTTTGGAGCCGCAAGTAGAAAACTTGAATCCGTAAAAAAATTTTGGACGAAAAATTTTTAGGCTTTAATTCGGCTTAGGCTTACATATAAGTTTTAGTGATTTTTATATTTGGCCTCAAATTCTTTTGGGTCCACCGACACTAAACCGTTTAGTTATTAATGTTATAAAAATAAAATCTGCATTAACAAACTGGCTTTTAATTTAAACAGTTTTTTAAGTTTTTAGTTTTTACGTAGTAATTTACCGGCTAGAATCCAATCCAATATTTAGCATCCAACTACAAATTTTGTGAGCTCAAAATATTTTAAATCGGGATTGTCTAAAATAGCTACATCTAAAATTTCAATGCTATATAGGGCATAAAATAAGAAAAATAAATTTGCAATAAGTTTGCTTATTCTTTAGTTTAAGTTTAACAACATCGCCATGAATCTTAAAATGAACGATTACATTTAAAATGTTAAGGGTGGTTCATACTTATGACAAAACGTACTTTGGACAAAGTCCAAAGGACAATTTTAGAAAAGCCTAAACGTCCTTTAGACAAGCCAAAACGTTCTTTGTACTTTTTCCTTTGGACGAAGTATGAATGTTACTTAAAATTTGTCCTTTGAAAAAAATCCAAAGTATGAATATGTTGTCCTATGGATTTTGTTTTTTGGACTTTGTCCTTTCTTTGTACAAAGTCCAACGTACGTTTTTACGCTGTGTTTGTCTTTGAATATAGTCCAAAGGACTTTTGTCCTTTGGACTTTGTCTAAAGAACGTTTTGTCATAAGTATGAACCAGCCTTTAGTTTTGATTTTTTGTGTGTTTGTTTGTGATAAAATAATACTAATATTATAAATTGTTAGAAAAAACTTTGAAGAGTTTATCTTATTAATCGGATAATCACTTTTTCAAAATCATTTTTGCATCAAATTTTATAGTATAAAATCAAGAATATATAAGAGAAGAATGTACCACTCAATACAAAAAATCGCACCCATCCGTGCATCGGTTTGCCATAAATAAACCCCCCCCGGGGGGGTCTATATACTCCCCCGGGGGGGTCTATATACTCCCCCCGGGGGAGCATATAAACCCCCCCGGGGGAGTGTATATGCTCCTCCAAAATTTAAAAAAAAAATTTTTTTGTGGAAACGCGTCGCCGCGGCGCGGTTGTCTCGTTGACTGTAGAAACTGTATTTATTATGTCGCCGAAAAGTAATATGTCGCCCCGGTTTTCCGGCCATTATCACAAAAACAACTGTTTTACAAATCAAAAGTTTTACGTTTAACGGAAATTTCAATAAAATTTCGATAAAAATAACTTTATTACTAAATAAACACTATTTTTACATAATAAATAGTTTCTACAATCAACGAGACAACCGCGCCGCGGCGACGCGTTTCCACAAAAAAAATTTTTTTTTAAATTTTGGGGGAAATATCCACTCCCCCGGGGGTTTATATGCTCCCCCGGGGGATACTCCCCCGGGGGGGTCCTATATACTCCCCCGGAGGGTCTATATACTCCCCCGAGGGGGTCTATATACTCCCCCGGGGGGGTCTATATACTCCCCCGGGGGGGTTTATATACTCCCCCGGGGGGGGGGGGTTTATGTACCCCCGGGGGGTACATAAACCCCCCGGGGGGTTTATTTATGGCAAACCGATGCACGGATGGGTGCGATTTTTTGTATTGAGTGGTACATTCTTCTCTTATATATTCTTGATAAAACTTATAATAAAAATATTATCATCGCTTATCTGTAATACGCATTTGTGTCGTATGCAAAATAGCGATCATTTCATTTTTATTTTGCAAGTTTTGTTACTATAGTAGTAACACGAAGGTTTTATTAAGAAAATAAAAAAATCAACAAATATTAAAGTGAAGTAGACGTATTTTAGTGCACTGTGGTTCTTACTTAATTATTTTAATTCATTATATAATTTTATTAATTTTTGCAAAAAGTTCACAAATTTAAAGGTGTGATTTCAGTACAATAAATCCAAACAGTACTTTTGTTATTAATAAAAGCTTATGTGGTGCTTATTATCATATATACATTTTTTATATATGCCGAAAATTCGCAGAAAAATAAAAGTTTGGGGGAATAGCGTTAATCTGCTTCCAGGGAAGTTTTAGCTGGGTTTCCGCTCAAGACGTTTTTAGTGCCTGTTTCTGCTAAAACTTTTTTTCCACCTGCTTCTGGCAGGTTAAGAACTCGTCCTTACAAGAATATGATTTTACCAATTTTTTATATATTAGTCAATTCATTAGCTCATATTTTTTTTACTTTATATAGTCTGTAAAGGCTAACAAAACAGCTCTGATAGACAATGGTTTTGGCAAAGATTTTCGAACAGTTATTAAATAAGATTCGTGAAATTTTATTTGGATCAACAGAATCAGAAGGTATACTGTTTCTTTTAATATTAGAAGGTATACTGTTTTTGGTTAAATGTAATTCTTTGAATTAATTAGTCAGCTTTCTTTGATTAAAAAGTATATTGACGCAAGTAAAACGTATAATACTCACTCATTTATTGTGGCGAAAGGCGCGTGACAGGTTAGGTTAAAAAATAAATCAATTAATTACTGCTATTAAAAGTTGTCATTCCGTCCAGCTTTTTACGCGCGCTTCATGTCATACTCAAATTACAGTAGTTTCGCGTTGGTCGCCGCGCGTGTCAATTTAAACAATTCCAAGCGGGTTTTTGCTCCGCACGGTGTGTAGGCACAAGGGGTTTTGTATTATTGTTTTTGCGGTTTTAATTGTTGAGCAGTCGGTCTACCGTCGGATCGGAACCCCACTATAAGTCGGCAGATACGCCATAGGTTAGTTTTATTTTACAATAAGCCTATTTTTGCTATGAATTCGTTAGAACGCCGACTTCTGCAACTGGTTTAGGCCAGCTTAGGTAGGGATACTTGTTGAGCGGAAATAACCTGGTGGCTGACCGGAGTATTTCCGTGAGTTAGGAATTCCCTGAGCGACAGTTAGACTAGTTAATTGGTGGAATGACTTCAAATCAACAACCACCAGTGCAGGTACCTTTTTACAAAAAATTGCATGTAGAGTAGTTTAGTTCAGCTTAGTTTGTGTAAATATAAGTAATTTTGTTCTTAAGTTAAAAGGTCAGTGCCCAACAGAGTATTAATCAAACTATTAATAGCCCTCTCTGCCAAATCTCGTGTTAAAGTTAAATATTTTTGTATAATAATAATTGTTTAACAAATTTCCTTAAAATTTAAAAACACCTATTTTTGTCTTAAAACCGCTATGCAAAGTCCTCTGTTTTTTGCGTCAATTAGTGCCTCGGCACTTTGTGTATTAGTGATCTAAATTGATCTTATTTAAAATTAGTCGTTATCTTTGTTTTTGTTCAAGGTTTTCCTTATCTGAACCTAATTTACCTTTGTGTTTTGGTTTCAAAATTGTTTTATGTAAAAATTCATTTACTAACATGTACGCCGCGGTTGGTCGCGGTTGGTCACCGTAGTGTAAAATTCTAATAAATTACTCAGTGTAATAGTCGTAAGCAAATAGAAGGTGCTCAGCGCTATCTCTCACA